>JBAMBS010001950.1:0-192186 GCA_037044455.1 Zygothrica quintamaculata
CAAAGACCCAATCAGCAATAGTCTAATAAGAAATTATGACATTGAAACCGATCAGCTGATTCGTCTAAGGCAAATTAGAAATGTAAACAAAAACAACGAGGATAGCAACGTCAGTTGACGATTTGCATTATTTTTTTTATTATGTTTTTGTTTTTTGTTTTTGGTATTTTTTTTTAACCTTCTTATCAGTCGCCGCATTTAATGCTGATAGCTCTAATATCAGTATACACCAAGACGGAGAGGTGGGTGTGTGCCCCAGTGAGAATAGAGCAAAGAAGCGCCGGCACCTTCACCGTCATTTTGTTCATCAAATTCATGAACCGATAAGCTTTCGGAAATTGCTCGTTCCAGTGTGAAGAGCCTCGGGATATGCGCGTGCCCAACGCGAAGTGTTTGCTACGTCATCCTAGTTTATGCTTTATGCTTTAAGCTGATAATTGTGCTTTCTTATGTAAATATAAAGTGTCTCGAGCATTTTGTTGAAAGTGTTAGTAAATCAAATTACTTTTTGTTTGTTGCTAAGTGCCAAAGAGCTTTTTCTCGGCTGCTGTGTTTGCCGTTTAACGTTTAACGTTTGCCATTTTCAATTTACCTATTGCCTCGTGTTTCGTCTGATCATGCGAAAATTTCAGCAGCGTTGAATGAATGAATATGAACGAATGTTGGAATATGAGCTAGCAGAAACAGCGACAATCGTCATAATTTCAAGGCCTACGTGACTTGTCTCACACATGGTCTGGGTCTGGGGTGCAGAGTCTCCTTAGTTCTCGATCGACCGAGCGACTTTTTTCTGTATTATTTATTTTTTGTTTGGTATGTAGTCAAATGTTTCCACTGTATGGCTATTAGTATGGGTAGCGGTATATAAGTATGGTTGTCGTAATTCGAGCAAAAATTGTTGTTATTATAGTGCTATTTATTCAATTATGGCCATAAGTATTGCACACGCTGCGTATGCTTAACTATTCTAACTACAAACACATTCTAAACTATCTACCGTGCACACACCACATGATTCTCGCTGTTTAAACACGTGCTGGCTTTACGTAGCAGAGAAGGTCTTTGACTGTCATCAGTAGATCGAGAGATAGATAGATAGGAATAGAGATAGAAATAGTGATGTGTTATACCTTTCTAGTTTATACTGACAGATACTCTTTGAATACTAATTGCAAATATTAAGCTATAACATCTGGGCGCCAGAAATTACACCTATATATGCCACAAAGATCAATCCCACAAAAATGGCCTATAAAATGGAAAGAAACAAACAATAAATATACCGCAAGTGTGCAATTAAAAGTGCAACATTAACTGAAAAAAAGAAGAAGAAAGAAAACATAAAAATAACTGAAAAATCGAAACTTAAGAACTTAATCAGAAATATCAATAAACAAAACGCCCACCACCCGTTGCTTGTTTATACAAAGAATCTTCGTCGCTCTTGGGGGTGTCGAGCGATTTAATAGGGAATCCAAGAAAACAAATCGCATAAATTTTTAGCAAATTAAGTGGTTTGGGCATGAAATATGTAAAGATCATTTAAAATACTATCGCAATAGTAGCACAAAAGTACAAAAACTAAGAACTCATTAATATTTTTAGAATGTTTTAAGCATACTGTAATTTATTTCATTTTTTTTTTCTTGTTTTTTCCTCTGGTTTTTTTTAGTTTTTCTCTTTCAGTCATAAATTATAGAAATTTTCTTTTTTTTTTATTCTAAACAAATTAGGTGTATGTTTTTAGCTTCTATAATAATGTTGTTATATGTATATATGTATGTACAATTATAAATGAACTTATTTCTATAAGATCAGGAACTATAGCTTATGCAGATCGCCGGTGGTCCAATTCTTACAGTATACCATTTCTGCTCTGTATCCAAAGTAGAGTCAAGAGCTGAACTAGCAACACTTTTATTCTGTAAAATGTATAAAAAATTGATTAGAAATGATTTTGTATTGAATATGAATATATACAAATAAATATATAGGGCATATAAATGAATTGCATTACTATATAACCATGCCAAAAATCAATAATATATATATATATTATAATGAAATTTTGTAGTTTGCATTTCATTTTGTTGTGTAACGTGCAAAATGCCAAATGATTCGATTTATGCAATTTTTTTTCTATTTGTTTTTTGTTTTTTTGTTGTTTTGTCATATCATGCAATAAAACAATAACCATTTAAATAAAAAATAATAAAAAAGGGATTCAACTACTTTATAATGCTAATTCTTTTACCAGGCTTACCGCAAAATAAGAAATTTATTTCAATTGCTCTCAATCCAATATCGTGTAAAGTTGTTAAAATAAAGTTTGATTTTTGTATTACAGTTTTTAATTAATTATATTTTTATTTTTTAATTTGAATTTTTTATATATTTATTTTTTGTTTCTCATGCTGTTTTCATGTTGCTTTCGTTCGTTTTACTTATAAATCTTTTTAAATTAATAAAATAAAATATATAAGTTGTTAAAAATTTGTTAGTCTATAATTTATGCAACTTATAAATAACTTAATAAATAATATATAATATATATTAAGCATATATATTAAATAAATAAATACCATAAATAATATAGTTTGTAAATTAAATGTATATCATATAATTTCACGCATATTTTCATTTCAATATAAATTATATTTAATTACAGGTTAGTTTCAATTATAATTATTTAAAATACAATATTTGATTTGTGAGTTCTTATTTATTTTAAAATCATTTTCGCTTCGTTTTGTCGTTGGCTTTAAATGTTTCGTTTATGGCTTAATATTTTCTTCTTTTTTCTTTATTTTAATCTGTTATTTTATTTTATATTTCTTTCTTGCTTTTTGCTGGAAAATAATTGAATTCAATTTGATTTACAGCTTATATTACGCACTGAGAGGCAGCGAGGTTCAACTTCGCAGCTTGCTATACAAATAACAGTAAAACTATATAGAGTTCATTCATCTCATGGATCTTAAAAGTAAATTGCATATTTACAAATCAAAATTTCACATGCCAACTATTCGAATTTGTCACATTTTATATATATCTTTTATATATATATATATATTATTATTATATTTGCAAGTTTGCGTTGAATTTGTATTTTTTTTTTTTTACTTAAGTGGTTGTATTTTTGAGTATTATTTAAGTTATCATTTGATAGATTTAGCAGAGACTCAAGTATTAATTTGTTGCCTGTAAGACGAGTGGTAGAATTTTTAAACTATTTTTAATATAACTAATAAATATTTAAATTAACTATATAATTTTATTTGATCGTTAAGGACTTAAAGAATGAGCGTGCTTTTCTTTCCATTTCCATTTCCATTTTCATTTTTCTTTTTTCTGTTGATGAACGATGCCAATAAATTGCTAATTAATGGAAAATTCTTAAAAAATACTCGAGACTCCGTTATTATTTATGAATTGATTGTGATTGATTCTTTATTATAGTTTGCATTATTTTAATCCGGCAATTTATCAGCGAGTTGCGTTTAACTCAAGATTTGTGCGCTGCATCAAAAATACTTTTCGTAACCACTGTCCTTGGTAAAGGATATACATACAGTGTATCAAAAATGAGTTTACACACTGAATATAAATTAAATTATTTAATATTTAATTTAATTTTATATTTATAAACTTTTTTATAATAAACGTTGGAACATTGAAGCAATTAAATAAAAAATAAAAACAAATTTATTTTGTCCCTTTTTATATTTTTAAAAAGAATAATAAAAATATATATTTTAGTAATATATATCTTAGTATTTAATAGATCTATTTGATGTATTTTATATTTTAAATATAAAAAAAAAATTAAATAAATTTTCAAAAGACAGATAACTTTTTGTTGATTCAGCTGAAATACTGGGTTCATTTTCAGTATATAACCTCATTCCTGACAAACTGTATATAAAATGGTATAGTTATGTGACGTACGTGACGTATTTTGTGTGTTATGAAGACTTGTGATGTTCGTGTGTGTGTGTGTATGTATATATTTGTGTGTGTGTGTGTGTGAGTGCTTGAAAACTTGCAAATTACAGAATCGCATACTCAAGCCAAACTTTTTACATCATTTTTATGAAGTTCTTTTAATATCTTATGTATGTAGAATGGGGTTTACATATGTGCCTCATATAGATAATTGCAATTGCATTTAAATGCCTTAAGACTGCATTGAGATAAAGAAAACTATTACTTTATTTTATCATAATATTACTTTTTTTTTTGTCAACTTGCCACACTTTGTACGTTTAATTAGAATCGAAAATAAAAAATATATAAATTATATAAAAAATTATTTTGTTTTTGATTTAAAAGAAATTATTGCCAATTGATAAATAAATTTAGAAAAAGAATTTGAATATTAATAAAAGATAAACACAACAACCAAAATTAGTTTTATAAATTTTGCAACAGTACAAAATGTGAGAAATATAATGTTTAAATTTTTAAGTTAATGCCAATTAAATAAATAATTTGAAATAAAAATCTTTTAATAATAGTAGAAATTGAGTAATTTTGAAAGAGAATAGTTAAAATTACAGTCAAATAGTAGAGAATTGAAAGAATTGAAAGTAAGTATAGTTTTTTGGGCAAACTCACAAATCAAGTTGATCGTAGTACTGAGAATCATCCGCAGCAGCGTTGCGTATATGTCCGTCCAGGGTGGCATCCTCATAGCTTGTGTCCTCCTGTGAATCAACTAGCTCATGCTCCTGTTCGTCGTCATCATTGTCTTGCTCCTCCTCTTCGCTGTGCACATTGCGTTCGACACGATCGCTGGTTTCGCTGAGTGCTAGAGCTGGCAGCGGGGAGCTACTCTCCCAGCTGATCTCACCAGGTGTAGCCAGACTGCTAGCCATGGTGGTGGTAGTTGTTGTTGAAGTTGCTGTTTCTAGTAAACGTTGCAACCTTTTGGAGCCATGACGTTTACCCATGTTGCCACCTCTTTGTTTCTTACCACCTCCACCGCTATGCTGTTTTCCGCCCTTGGGTGGCTTCTTTTTGCCGCCCTGGTTGCCATTGGGATGGCCCCTAGGCTTCTGCTGTGCACCTTTAGCTATGCCTGCCATTGGACCAGCATGTTTCTTGGGTCCACCACCTTTCTTGCCACAATTCGGTGCCGGACCACCTGTTAAAGCCGCTTCATCTCGCAACTCCTTGCAACGTTGCGCCTTAGGGCCGCGCTTTCTAAGTGCTCCGGCACCAGCTCCAGCACGGGGACCCGGTCGCTTTTTACAATTGTGTTGCTCCTCGTTCTCATGTGGCCGGCATTTGCGCTGTTTCTTGCGTTTATTATGATGATTATTACTGTTACTGCTACTGCTACTGTTATTGTTACTGCTAGTATTACTGTTACTGGTACTGCTAATATGGCCGCTGAAGCTTTGACTACTGTTACTAATACTAATCAGGCTGCTGGCGCTGGCCGCAGGCACAGGAACGTTACTGCTACTACTACTACGATTACTACTAATGCTACTGCTGCTGCTGCTGCTGCTGCTGGTACTGTTACTGTTACTGCTACTGCTACTGCTACTACTAATATTACTGCTACTACTACTGCTACTACTACTGCTACTGCTACTGCTGATGCCACTTCCATTTGCATTGGGTATACAGTGTGGCCGCGCCTTAAAGTGGGCCGCATCGATAAGCTCGATCAGCGGCTTGCCGGTATCACAGAGTTGGCGCACGCCATGCTTGACGCGATTAGCCCCAAAGTTCTTGGCTATCAGCTGTTCCACACGCTGTTGGGAGACCGTCTCAGTAATCGCATTTGTATATGTGGCTAACTTCCCCAATGATCTGGAGGCCGGAATTTGCGTACGTCGCGTTGCACCATGTCGATTCAATGCCAAATAGAAGACATGTCTCGAATTCGAGTTGTAGGTGGAGGAGTAGGTGTTATAGCTATGCAGCTCCATGTTCTCGTTAAAGACACAGTCGTCGGTGAAGTCTTTCTGTAACAGATGAAAACTATAATTGTATTATATGCCTTAAAGATGAATAGCAATTAAGAGAGAGAGAGAGAGAGAGATAATATATATACTACTCTACTACTATTAACAATATCATAACTCAAATTGTGTTTTATTATAATAATTTCTAACAATAGTTTATGTTCTATAAAGACAATCAACTTTCTTATGGTTGCGTTGATGGTTTCTAATATGCATAAGAAACCGTTTGAGCAAGTTTAGCAAGGAACCCCTAAGGGTTTCTTTAGACCTCTTGTACTAAATGTTTCCAGCTACCTAAAGTCGGTTTCCTTTTTATCTATAAGAATTGAAATCTGTTAGATAAATGTGCTCATTATCACAGGATGTGCTCACTATCGGCGTTGCCATCGATAGACGCCATCAATCGGGCCCTCTGATATTGACGCTCTTCATTCTCTTGACCCTGACCATAAAGTTGCCTACTTTACGAGTATTAATGCCACATGACAGCCGCACAAAAGGACAACAAACAAGTGATCGTCTCTACATACCATTCCGTATGGTAGAAATGTAAATCACCTATAAAGGATTGTCGGGAAAATATATGCTCTATAGTTGACTTGTTGTTTTCCCTTTTTTTTTGTTTCTGTTTTCGTTTCTGTTTTGTTTTGTGTTTTTGTCTGGCCTTTAAATTTGCCGCTTGTGCTTTGTTTGCGCATCATCAGATCAAATTCAATTAACAACATTGAATTAATTCGCTTGTCAGGCAATTAAAATTGTTTTCCCCAATGACAATGTGGCAGAGTCAAAGCAAAACCAAAAAATGCTTGCAACTTCCATGTGAAAATGTCGCCGATTAAATTTAGAAATTAATCAGGCAAACGGCGCGACAACTGCAGCCACACCAATTTGATATGAAATGAGCCGTCAACTGGCTAGTCGGAGAGGGGTTCTAAGCATTTGAACATTGCCAGCAAAATATGTTTACAAAAAATGTTGACGCCATTTCAAAGTGCCACATGAATACACTGGCTAATTTTTGACATATGCAACAAACGCAACAATATGACATGGGGTCGCTTGGTGTTGTCAGTGGCATCATATGTGGCAGCTAGGGTTAATTTAGCCAAGGAAGTTGATGAATGAATTAAATATAGGGGCAAACATATATAGCAGTTAAAAAAATAGAAAATACTAAGAATTTAATTAAATACATTTTAACCCCTCCTATGGTAAAATGATTATTTTGCATACGCCACTGTCTCGCCGTCTGCATCTTTTATGATTTTTCCTAGCATTTTCCGCTATTTTTAGTTTAATAGGCGACGCTAGATGTGAAAATTGCAGCATGTAGAAAATGAAGTTGTAGTTGCAGTTAGATACTACCTGGAAATGCATCAGCCTTGCGTCTATCTAAGCCATTAGCTCAGGTCTGAGAATATATCGAGTGGCGCCACGTGGAAAGGGTAAAACATTTAGGCCAGATAAACGAACACCTACAACTAAAGTAAAACGGATCGTAGCCACTTAGAAAACAAAAAATAAAACAAAAACTTGATTTCAGTCTCAAGCCGTGACGCGTACCACATTCTTTTTCTCTTGTTTTGTGTTTTGTTTAAATTTCCAATGGGGTCTTATCAACTGAAACAGGACAATAACAATGATAATGATGCAACATATTCATTGGCCTTCGGATTTACACTTGACTGGCCATTAATTGATCACCCCAAACGCCGCGGGCGGTCAACTTGTTTGAATTTTCTTGGGTTCAATGTGACCAACCACAGACAAAATTATGCAAATTAATAATACCATTTATAAAATATACATATATATATATAGATATACATATTTATATATGACTACGGCACTTTAATTGATCAAGAGTATATGACTCACACGTGATACTCTGTTTGAGCCTTAAACAATTTATGAATTGGCAAACAAATTGGCATTTCAATTAGCCAGCCCATTAGCCAACTAATCACATCAGCTGTCTCAGAGCTCAGAGTCACAAGATTGTGATATTTCTGGCATTTTAAATGTCCAAAAGCAACAAAATATTGCATATTACAAGTGTTGGCATAGAAACCTATTTATAAAGTGCCTAGAAATCGGTTTATACGATCAACAAACTATAATATAACTATAGCTATATGTAGGTGATTGAATGAATTACGAGGTTAACAGCTGCCTTTAAAATATTTGAAATTTTTTAAATATTAAATAGTCATTTAACAATTTATAAATATATTTATTTATAAATATATTAAATCAGTTTTTATTTTAGATAAATTTTTTGTATTTTTCTATAAGTTTCCAGTACCGGATATAGGCATGTCAGTCTATATAAATTTATTGGCATTTCCGTTTTCAAAGAAAAACTAAAATCGAAACTTTATCGATGGACATTTAACGGAAATCATGAATTTTACTTGGGTCGGAGAGTCTTCAGTTCTTTGAATTTTACTGTTAAGTCAAAGTGTATACCATTTTTCACTTTGCCGGACGACGGTCGATGCAGTTGGTCGCCAAAATAAACAAAAATCCGCCCAAGGAACCGCCCACTTGACCAAGTTAGAGAAATGCCTACAGTGCGTTGTGCGGCGCCTTCAAAGGGCTGGTTTGTGGCAACAAAGTTGCTGCTGCTGCTGAAGTGCATCAATCAACACACAACAGAAAGCGCAAAGTGATTGTAAAAAAGTATCTGCATTTAAAAATCTATCTATATCTGCATATGTATCTGTATCTGTATTTGTATTTGTATTTGTATCTGGCAGAAACGAAATGCGTACGCACTTCGTTTGACAGAATTGGCACAAATGCATCTATTTTGGATGCGAATGCGAAAAGGTCAAAGTGCTTCAACTGTGACAAAGTACAATGTGGAAGTTATCTCAAGTGTAACCAAATGCTGGCCAATCGTTGATGCGCAACAACCGCAGCATCAACAGCAGGCTGCAGCCTCTTGGCGCCAGACGAAACTCAGTGAGAAATGCGACGCCTGCGGCTGCAGCGGGGAGTCAGCGTAACAGCAAAAAGTGTCACATGAATTATCAGCCTAGAAATTAAAGGATATGAGACCGTACTCTCTTGGCACTTGACGACGCACACGAAACCTCTAACCGAATCAAATTGTATCGGGATGCTGGGACAGACAAAAAAAAAAAGGACTATGAGTGTCATCAAAGGATATCTTAGTGTTTGTTATTCGTTGGTCCTTTGTTTTTGTTCATTTCACTCGACGCACTTAATTTTGTTATTTATTGCATTGAGAGGTTCTCTAAGGGGCACCTCAATCATTCGACGGCCTTTTGTTTGTTTTACTTTTATTTTTTTTTTTTATTATTGTTATTGTTATTATTATTGTTGTTTTTGTTTTGCTTTTTCTTTGACTCATTGGCTTTGTTATGGAAACAATTGAAATTTGCCGCTCCAGAAAAGATAACGCCACATAATCGAAATTGAATTGAACAATTTCAAAAATATTTTCAAAGCAATCGATCAATTTTTTTGGCAAACCAAATAACATTTTTTATAGTGCAAAATTGAAAGTACATTTTTTATATTTATTTACTAGAATTTATTTACTTACCCAGGCATAAACTGCACCACAGGCATCCATGCACAGAAACAAGCAAGTTGCCACACTTTGTATCTTAATGCGTCCCACATCCACAGTGTCGCGTTGCAGAATGGCTGAAAGATTGAAAAGAAAGTAGGAATATTAATTAATTATCAATCAATTTCAAGCTGCGATCTTAAAAATGAAAAAATCAACAATAAAAAACATTTTTATTTACAAAAGCAACTTGATTAACTTAATGTAGCCCAGAACCCGTGTCGATGTCAGCGTGTCAGGATGTCAGTGGAGTGTCCAAGGCACAGTCACATCATATATAAACACATACACACATATATATAACAATCCAGTTACAGGCCAAACTCAAGCCATAAGCTGTTAATTAGCTGTCTGACATTTTTTGACTGATGTCAAAAATGTCTCGCCCGACTCTCATATAAGAAATGTAACTCAATGTTAAAGGTTCACTTTTAACACCGCCAAGCACAACCAAAGACTGTTCAAACAAGAGCTATACACACAGTATGCAATCAATATTAAATGCTATTACGATCCTATAAAAAAAATAACACTTAATCAGTTTAGTATACGCCCAGGCTCGAGCTGAATGGAATCGTAGCCATGTTCTATAGCCACTTAATCATAGATAGATAGATGCGAACTTAAGGTGCAACACCACAACTGCTGTGCAAATTTGTCAACTCTGTATAGGAACTGCAGTGTAGTATGTGTATGTGTGTGTATGTGTAAAAATGTAAGGTTATATATGGCATACTTTGAGGTTAATTGAAATTGCTGCACACACACACACACACACACACACTTGAGTCAGTAAATTTCAAGTTCAGTGCCGCCATCGACGTCTGCAGTCGCTTTGTAATTTTATTAAAGGTCAAACCACTTGTGTGGCCCAGGGACCGCCCGCCTCACTCAAACTATTCCCAATTGCCTGGCAGCTGCCAGTTGCAGTTGCTTTTTTTTTTTTCTCTTTTTGTCTTGTTGTGCCTGGCCAAAGTGTGTCAGCACTTTGTTGCTATACACCCGTTCAATGAACCTTTTGCACTTTTCCATAATAAATATAAATTCAGTTCTTCTGCTTTTTTTTTTTTGTGTAAATACTGCAGCTCGTTATGCAGCAATTGAAATCCCAACAGCTGCCGCAATGAGCATCAAAGCTAAAAGTACATATCGTTTTTATTATAAATTAGATTATAATTCCAACAGGACCACTTTACTGTTATATATATTTGATGCACAGATCAGAGTATAATATTGCTTTAAGATCATAAAGAGCAACTTATTAACTGAAGTAGATAGAAGAGTATTACCAATAAAAGGCAGGAAATTGTTAGAATATATAGATATGATATTACAATATGCATTTAAAATGAGTTAAACATTTAAAGGGAACTTCTAATGATGCGGAAAATAAATAAAATTATCGGCCATGACAACATTTCCCTATGGGCCTTGCCACGCCACAGGGAAAACTGTGTCAAAGATAAGCAGACGCCGCGGCGGCGCAAATAATACGCATAGAAGGCAATAAAAATGCTGTCAATAGTTGTAATTGTATTAGTATTACTGCGTATCTATATCTATATATATCAATGTTGTAGCTGTAGCTAAGCTAAGCAAACAGCTACAATAACAATAGCAATGAGGCATGTTTGAAATGCATTTTGTGGTTTATTTGTAGCAAACGATTACATGCAACACGGAAATTATACAAGAAGAGATTTTACTACATTTAGTAGATAAAAGTAAAATTTAAATGTAAGGCTAGGTTAACAGTTTTTCCTGCACCTTGCCCAAAAACGAGGTCCATGAGTAATTGCCATAGTTTTATGCAATTGGTTTTTAGACGTTTGGGTGCATGCCCCTAAAAACAAGAAAGAAACTAAATAAATGACATGCTAAATGTTGCAGTTCATTTGTTTAAATGTAGAGCACTGGCTTTTGGGGCGTGTGAAATATAATGTGGGGGCGGGGCAGTTACTGTTGGTAGCAAGTGACAGCCTTTCACTTTGGGTGTTGCATTTCACTCGGTTTGTGTTTTGTCAGTGAATTTATTTTCGTTTCTCTCTACATTTTGGTTGGGGCTCATTTAAAAAACAATCTATTTAGCTCGAGTTAACATAAGTAATTTATCTCATTCTTTTTTTATGGCTTGTATCTGCTATACACTACACAATGCTTACAACATGTTTCAGTGTGTGTGTGTGTGTGTGTGTGTGTGTGTGTGTGTGTAGAGCAGAACAAATTCTTAAAAAATATTAATAATATGTTGTTGTTCGTGGCCACAAAACATATTTCTTTGCTTGCTAACTAAATTTAGATACGCATTAATATGTGACAAAATAACAGAAGGCAGGCAACAACAGAAACTGAGAGATAGTGAGAAGGAGAGAGAGAGAATGCGACGTACCAAACACGTGTATGCTTTTAGCGCTCGTCGGTTGTTTTTAGATTTTGTTGGCACTGCTTGCGTGCGGCGCCGTGGCTTAGTTGGTTAAAGCGCCTGTCTAGTAAACAGGAGATCGTGAGTTCGAATCTCGCCGGGGCCTAGCGTACAATCGAAAGTGGTCGCGAAATTGTTTTTTTTTTCTTTTATAAAATATTTTTAGAATTTTTAAATTGATAGAAGCAAGCATACACCATACTATAACGAAAAAATACGATAAATCTATGATGTATTTTTTTTTCTATTTTTTTTTTTTTGTACTATATACAGGTGTGAAATACTTAAATAAACAATAACATTAGAAATGATCATTTATTGCACCATAAATGAGGTGGCAGCACACAAATTGTTCGACAGTTCATTGAACTAACACTGAAATTATTTTTTTTTGTTTTTTTTTTTTTTATTTTGGTACAGGAAGCGCATACAATACATGTAACAAAATCAATACTAAACCCCCAAGCCGAAACAGTATAAAAATTTTGAAAATCAAGGCACGCATCTGAGCTGCTTTAAATTGCTCACATATTAAGCACGTAACCAAAAGATTTTAACGGCAAGAAATGCACGCACTGAAAATAATTAAAATGTCAAAATATGATTGTCAAAATGTGAGATTCTTAGGGAAGGTGTTCAATTGAGTTACGATGCATGTGTCAAATGTTCCCAAATGATTTCCCTTTTGGTAAACTAAAGACCGTTGAAGGCGCACAATTTATGCAAATGAAGCCTTAATTTTAAGTGTGTCTGTCGTTGAGCTGACAGTTGGTAATAATGAAATTTATGATCAAGTCTTCATAATAAAAGTTGACAAAAAAAAACTTTTTTAAACACATATTTAAATATGATCATTAAAGTCAGACCCATAAAAAATATATTTTTGTTTGCCTAAAATTTATGTAAAAAATATATTTCTTTTTTTATATTTTTAATTATGCTTACAAAAATGTGTGACATATATTTATATATTTATATATATATATGTATTTATATATATATATATATTTATGATCACTTTGTGGTTATTTAACATAATAAAAATAAGACAGCAGGGAATACTCCGTAACACAATGCATTTCTACTACTGTGTCACGCCGTTTTTTATGATAGAGTTGACTGTTTTTTTTTTATATATATATATATTTTGTATAATTTATTAACGTGGGCAGCGTATTTTGACAATTTAATAGCGTATATAGCTTGAGTCGCTCATATCAATCAAGAAAATTGTATCTCATGGATACGCCAGTATCGCATGTGTCGCCACAGCTGATCTGAACACAAAGTTCAGGCCAACATTTAGTTGCTATTAAATGCCAATTAGTGGCCACTTATACAGTTGTCTGCTTGAAGCTATAAATCTTTAACTTAACGAGGGTGCAGAGCATCAAAGTGTGGGCCGTTAGATAAGCGTCTTAGAGGAGTCTATTGGATCTATTGCTGTTTGCAGTAAAACTCTTATGGACTTATTAGACGAAAGCAAAAAAACTTCTTATGTAAATGATGCTGTGGGAATGCTGAAAATATCATCCCATTTTTTTATCTTTTAAAAAATTTCATGGCTGACTGCAACAGTTTATAAAGGAAATGGCAAATCATATTTATACACAAGCACACACACACACACTCACATAGACAATGTAATCGTTTTAGCACAATTCACAGTTGGCTACCTTTTTTTTACCCTTAGCTTAGCCTTGTTTTCTCCGAATGGTTATTATTATTATCATATTTGTGTGCATCTATTGTTGAGATTGGCAATAATCGAATTGCATTTCTTTTGCCCCTGTGCGGGGTTGGCAACGGATTTCCGCAAATTCGCCAATATCCGATATAAAAAAAAAGTAACATATATATATAAATTACAGACACGTTGACAGCTGATACTTAGGGGTTGGTTATATATGCTATATTGGCATAGATGGTTATAGTTTTGTCATCACAGAAACGCCCACAAAATTGTGCATATGGCAAATGATAGTGTCAAATGTATGATGTAAACATATATGAAAATCTAATATGTATACATCTGCAGCAACTTTGAGTAGTTTGATTAGTTTGAGTAGTTCGAGATCCATTGTAATGATTACACGTAGCATGCATTGATGGGATTTGTCAAGCTGAAACATTCACATTCACATTCCATGCCTGTGTATGAATAGATACAGCTGAGAAGGCTTCTGGTTATCTATCCATAAGTTTTAGTAGCTTTCTATCTTTTCATTGGTAACCTAATTTATGGGTATTGGAACCCCTGCTAATGCCTGAACCGCTACCGTTTGAAAGAATAACACAATCGCGCTTTGAATCTATAGAGAGTTAAGGGGGAAAACTTTAAGCCAATATTCAATTCTATTTAAACAAAAGCCCAATCTGTTTACCAATTCATTAATGAAAAATGAACTTAGATATTGAGAGTGCTTTGATTTGATTAAATTAGTCTAATAATGTGTAAAGTATGGGCATCAACTCCAACCAAAAGGCCCACCAAAGGAGTTGGATTAGGCTGCTTTTGGTAAAAGTAGTCAGTGAAAGTTGGAGAAATGATGCAGCTATTTATTTAAATATTGTATAAATAATTTAATGAAATGTGCAACATGACGTTCTTACAAATTAAAACAGCAGAGTTGAGGGAGAAATTTTAAAAATTATGAAAATATAAAAATTATAGGGGGGAAAAACTTTACACGATTTGTTAAAAAAACAAACAACAAAAAAATTTGTTCAAAAAAATGTCAAAAAAGTTTTTTTAAAGAAGATGTTAAAAACTGTAAAACAAAAATACTTTGTAAGCGCATTATAAAAACATGCCACGCCTCTTTGACGCTGCCGCTCAGCTTGGCTCAGTGACAGGCCAATTTGAAGGCGCCTGCTGCGCGCGACGCTGCTAATGTTTGCGTCAGAGTCAGCGTCAGCGTCAGCGTCAACGTCGACGTCAGCGTCGACGTCAGCGTTAACATCAACTGTGTTGTCAACGTTGCGGTCAGCTCCAAGTTTTGGTTTTCCGCATTTTCTTGTATGCGGCATCGGGGCAACCAGTTGGAGTGGAAATGAAATATGTAGATGAGTCTTTAATTAATTTGAGACACGACAAGACATGTGGCGTCGTCTGTGGCTGCCTCTTTGGCAGCGGCGACTGCCTCCTGCCGTTTTGAACACAAGCTTTTTAGGCCAAGACTATATAGAATAACTACTATCACTTATACCCCACCCATAGGTTCACTTCTAAAACAACACAGAACCCTACCAGCTAACAGGTGTTGACTCATCTGCTTGACTAGCCATTAGACCTTGTAATCGATATTAAATGCATTCATTGATCATATTTAACGAGTATACAATGCTACATAACTATCAGTTGTATAGAAAACCTTTTGAGTACTTCTTCAATTTGAAAGTGAATCTGTATCTATGGACAAAGAAAAGAAAAAGTTATACTTAACCAGCTTAGACGATTAATTTTACTTTTTGCAAAAATCTCTTAAAGTTACATGAAAAATTAAGAGTTAAATGTGAAGAGTGTTGGCTACAAGTTCTACAAGTCTAATAGCTTAAATGGCTAACAAGTTTCGGGTTGAGTCTATAAATCATTTTTAATAGTCGAAAGGCTTACAACATTCATTTATAGTTATGCAATTTAACTGAATGATTAAATGATTGAATTTAAGTTAGTTACAGTTAAGCATACAACTTAAAGATAATATATAAAAATTTATTGACAATTTGTCAATTATTTAGAACTATTTATGGCTTGTCAAATTCTAAGAAATATTGCAGCATGAGCTCTGCCTTCAGTCAGTGTCAGAAGTCAACCAAAACCACAAACACAACTACAACAGCTCATTGATCATTCAACTAACCCATATAATACCACAGGTTCAATCAGTTAACACCAGAGTTGCCACACTCTCTCTAGAGAGTCTTCTGCCCGCATAGAGGAATTATTATATCTGTTCCAGACGAAAACATCATCAAACAATTTTAAAAGCAATAAGTCTGCAAATGCAAAAAATGTTTTATGGGATTCTATGTTGCGACTATTTCTGTAGATTTTATATATTTCATCTGTATGTGTGTGTGTGTGTGTGAAAAAGTGTGTGTGCTTGTTGCATAAAAATGCCGTCTAACCAGACGTTGGAGCAACGCTGACAGAATGGCACTGGGAATGGGCATTGGGACCGCTCCACGCTCGAGTCTACCAAATGGCAATTGACAACTTTGGCTCTGACAGCGATGCGTGCAAAACATGCGGCTTATAACAGTTTATTTTGGCCGCTGTCTTTATGTCATATATGTAATTAAAAGGCATATATATTTATATATATACTATATATACTATATATATATCTGTATTATCTATAAGCCACGCATTGCATAAATCAAAAACCTGACAAATTGCTAATTGATTTGTGACAATTTGTGCTGGCAAATTAAATGAGGAGCTATTAGTTGCCATTAGACAACTTGCCCAGCCTTCGGGCTCCTTCATTGACAGCTGATAGCACTGGGCCAGGTATAGATAGTTAAACTTGTTATATCAAGCAACACTCCCCAGTGTATTAAAATGTGAATACAATGATGTTGTTGTTGTATCAATGGGGACACGCCCTCAAGCCACAAGTCTTATAGATGCTGACGATGAACGGAAACTGCTTATCGCACTGGACTAATGTTTACTAAGTATTTTCTTACTTTGTTGTAAATTTAATTACAGCATTAATGTGTCACATAACGATAAGGATGAGAGACGATAATAAAACTACTAGCAGAGAAACACAAAAATATCAACTTAATGATACTAGCAAATATTTAATGCAAAAATGCGATTTCCAGATTTGCATTTTGCTGGAGATGCTGCATGTTTTATGTCGTTGAAACCTTAGCCTGACCCTGAAAAGGTCATCAAATCTTGAAGACTAAATTCTTAACATAAAGTTCTTAGTTTTTAGATAATCGAGTGACAACTTTATATATTTTATATAGGCTATATACGACTGCTTCCCCTTTCTATATAATATACAAAAAGTTTCAACTTGACAGCTGCTAATAGTTCCCTAGATAAAAGACTCTCATTTGATGGAACTATATTATATATAAGAGCTAGAGTCAAAGTTCAAAGTGTTTCCATTTGTATTGGAAGTTGAACGTTTTGCCGCTTAGCGGCTCATTTGCGTCAGTTTGACATGATTTAGCCATGTCTTGGGATTGCATTTTGATTTCCGTATAGAATTGGATTTGGAATTGACACATATTACACGCTTTGCTACAAATCTATAACCAAAATATCCAGAATATATATATATATATATATATATATATATATATAAATACTTGGAAAGTGGAGCGCAACGAATTGTTAGTTGTTGAAGCTAAATGTCGCCTGTCAACGCTGTATACGTCAAGGGGCAGATACTTGTATGCATATATTTTTAGCTGTCAAGCCAAAAAAAGACATTTGACATGTACCCCGCCTCTCTTCTCACTCTCCTCACCCAGCACTTGCACAACCACTAATTACCATACAGTAAACTTAAGAAATAAACGCACTTATTTCAATTAGTTAAAGTTAAAATTAAGCTGTGGCAAAAATGGTTAACGCCTAGCTAATGCTTCATCAAATGTTGACTCTTGCAGTGATATAGATACAGATACAGATACATATACATATACATATACAGAAAACACCTTCACAAAAACACTGCTAGTATAATCATGCGCTCCAATTGATAGCACGTGTGTGTGTGCTACTATATATCCATGAGATAATCGTACGTGCGCCACACACGAGCTACACCTAGTGCTATATGCAGCTGTGGCGAGCGTAAATAGTGCAAAGTAGTTGCAATTGCAATTAATTCATACAAACAGCAAATGTTGCAAATAAATTAGCAAGCGAAAAACAACAATAAATATCTGTATGTAATTGTAGCAAAAAGGAAAAACATCTACATATACATATATACATATATATATATATATATATATGTATGTCTGTAAAACGAGCAGAAAGCTAAGCACATAAAATGCAATCGAAGCTGAGCAAAAATGAAAAGTGCGACGTCGTCACTTATCGAATGGCCAACAACAACAGCGACAACAACAGATTTCAGTTGCAACGTCAGCAAATTTTGTTATTGTTGTCGTTGCTGCTGCTGTAGTTGTTGTTGCTGTTGTTGCTGTTGTTGTTGTTGTTATTGCGCGCACACGTCATAATTATCGGTGCAAATGAATGCCGGGTCCGCGTAGCACAACTAAATAAAAAAAAATGTTTATATATATATATATATATATATAAACATACACTCATGCAAACATATACAGCTATACAATCACAACTACAGATACAAATACATTTATAACTACAAATACAAATACAAATACAGATACAGATACAGATACACTTGCAGTACACACACAGTTAGTCAGCACAATGCAAAATACATTGAGTTAGGTCAGTGGCTCATTGAACGCAAATGCAAATTGTTTTTGCTGTTTGCTGCCGCTTGGTAATTCGCACTTCACACCAAAGTTATATATGTAAGTGTGTATGCGTAGATGCTTGTGTGTGTGTGTGTAGGTGTGTGCGTGTATCTGCAAGATACAAACTGCAAGTAGCTGATAAAATGTAATAAACAAACTTAACGCCCGCCATACGAGACGCCTTGACGTGTAGTTAAATTTGTAAAACAAATACTTTGGTATGAGGTAACACAACACTACAGATATACATACATATATATATATATATATATATATATATATGTAGATATGTATATAAATTTAAATATAATATCAATATTGTTTATTTCAGAGTTACTCTGCATTTTAAGCAACCCACACAAGGTCTATGGCTGACCATATAATATTAGGTTACAAGCCCTTCCATATTGATAAACTATCATATTACCCGATCCTAACTACAGTTGAATATAACCTTTATTGGCTTAACAATAGTTAATACATTTTATCCATATAATTCTTTAATGTTTCATTAGAAAAAGAAAACCTATTGGCTGCTGTCAGTCTTCGTCAAATTTCAAGCTCATAAATATTTTAGGTTCCAACGCTTTAATTGCTCTTTAATTAGATAAACATAAAATAAATTTACTTTATAGAAAATCAATTTATATACAATATCAAATGTAACTGTTATCAATTTAAATCTTATATATTCAAGAAATGGTCATAAAATATAAATACGATAATAGAGACATAAGAAATCTATCAATGTATCTGAAGACAGCCAAAGAAAGCATTCATTAAAAATCTTCACAATAGATAAAAAATATATATATAACTGAATAAATGTCATATCCATTGCTTAAGTCTATAAAAGCAGCAATGGAGAGTGAAAGTGTCGCTCCAATTCAAAATTCAACTTTAAATGAAAATACAAAAAGAAAAACTGAATAAACAAATAGATAGCTGCCATATTAGCCCTCAAACAATATAGATATCTATCGGATACAAACTGTATCTTTAGGTATGTTTCGCTTTATTGTCACCGCCATGCATCATAAATGCGTAAATTTAGCTTTCATCGCGACCATCTGTAAATTTTCGTTGTGGAAATTCAATAAAAATTTTCTTTACACACGTATTATATGCTCTATATGGAGCTTCTTATAATACAACTATATTTAAATATATCTATGTATATATAGGGCCATAATATTATTAGGCTGAGAAAACTTTTATGATGTGTTAAGTAATTATAGAATATGTTTCTTTCCTATTCCCATCATATTTATTTGGGGGAGATTTGCGCTATTTTTGTTTCTCCCCAGGGTTAATTACTATTTAAATGCTCGCATTAATTGAGCTTAAAATACAGCATGAAATTATCAGTTTTATACTCTTGTATCAATAAACTAACAATTTTGCATGCTTGACAGAATGAGTACTTGACTAACTGACTATTACAGTGAGTACATTCTAGTCTCTCATAAACTTGCAGCAACTTATATGTGGGAACAAAAAATTAAAAAAGAAAATTTGCTGCTCATTAAAACTGGGAAATAAGTCATAAATTTAATAAAAATAAATATATAATAAATAATTTAAGTATATAATAATAAAAACTAAATAATAAATTGATAATAAATGAATAATATATAAATATTAAATAGATAATAAATAAATAAAAAATAAATATTAAATAGATAATAAACAAATAATAAATAAATAATAAATAAATAATAAATAAATAATAAATAAATAATAAATAAATAATAATTAAATAATAAATAAATAATAAATAAATAATAAATAAATAATAATTAAATAATAAATAAATAATAAATAAATAATAAATAAATAATAAATAAATAATAAATAAATAATAAATAAATAATAATTAAATAATAAATAAATAATAAATATATAATAAATAAATAGTAAATAAATAATAAATAAATAATAAATAAATATAAATAATAAATAATAAAATAAATAAATAATAAATAATAAATAATAAATAAATAATAAATAAATAATAAATAAATAATAAATAAATAATAAATAAATAATAAATAAATAATAAATTATAAATAATAAATAAATAATAAATAAATAATAAATAAATAATAAATAAATAATAAATAAATAATAAATAAATAATAAATAAATAATAAATAAATAATAAATAAATAAAAATATATCATAAATAAATAATAAATAAATAATAAATAAATAAAAAATATATCATAAATAAATAATAAATTAATTTTAAATAAATTTAATTAATTATAACAGATAATTTATATTATCAACTTTAATAATTATTTTAAATTAATAAATATTCTTTTTTTTTTAATATTTTATTTACTAACTGAAACTAGTTAAATGCAATCTTTGATTATGATATATAATAATGAAGATACCTTATGATACTTATCTAAGGAGCTTATCATAGAAAATGTATATAATCTATGGCAAATAACCTCATTTACTATGTAGAAGTACTTGTAATTGTTTTCCAATTGCCAATTGGCTATTGTCAGTTTAAGGTATCATTGGGACCACCTGTGAGTCAAATTGTTAACACACGCGACAACATTGGCAACATCGCCTACTGTCCAGTACACTATGGCTATTTGTGGTCTTTTGTTTAGGCCATAATATATATATATACAAAAAAAAAGACCCCATTTGGAAAACGTTTAACAATGAACGAACACAAGTATTCAGACTGGTCTGGCGCATTGCCAGCTGCGTGTTGGTGCCCCTTGTCCATGATCATGCCGCAGCCGCCTCCTGTCCAATGAAATGTTGTACATTTGTCATAGTCGTGGGCAACACTCTACACTCTATACTCAACTTTCAACACTTGCCACCAGCTTATGTACGTGTGTATGTGTGTGTGTTTGTTGTTGTCATTGTCGCGTTTTTTTTGCTATATGCGGATAACTGCACTTTTGTTAACACTTTACAAGTCTCTTGTTGGTTGCATTTACGATCGCTTATCGATTGACAGGTAATTGTGATTTATGCAAATTATAGTTGGACACCTTTTGCGAAGGCAAACGGCAATCAATGAGACTGGAAAATTTCAACTGGAAAATGGAAAATGTAAAACGAAAGATTCGAAATAAAAATAATAAAAAAAGAAAAATGCAGAATTTAAATTGTAAAATGTGGCATGAATGAATTGAAATTGTTTGATTTGATTTGACTTTCTTCTTGATTTTGGCACAGTTGATTATTGTGTTTGGCCGTTATAATGTTTATTGACTTGGTCAGTACATATACAAGTAGGAAAATAAGTCGAGACATTTGGCATGTGGAACCCACACACGAATTTAGCTATCAATTCGATTTTGTTTTCATTTCTATTATTATTTTCTTTGGAAAATTATTCTTGCACCCCATAAAAACCGCACACACACACACACACACCCAAACAAACACACACAATATTGTGGCAGCATTCAAAACTGAGCAGCACGGACAGGCATTAATCACATGCCAAAATCTGCATAGTTTTCCAGCCAACTGAAGTAGTTTTTGTGCTGATTTTTAATAATTTCAAAAGATTTCTTTTTTTTTTTAAATTTTGATTTTTCTTTCCGTTTTTCTTTTTTTTTAATCTTTTTTTTCATTGTTTTGTATATTGCCTTATTGTTATTTATAGGCCTGCGAGCAGACGCCAAATTGCAAATAGAATCGAAACACGGCGAGAGGCCAAAACATGCGTCAATAACCCCATTTCCATTCATGTGTTGACTACGAGTACAAGCGAAATCCTTTTGCAATCGTTAATGATATTAACACTCATAATAATATAGTGGTCCATGAATTCACTCTAAGTGTGGGGTATATACCACAGTATATAGATCTGCCTATTCGCTCATCTGATAGTTAGCTGTAATTCACAACTTATCGGCCACAATATCTAAGCACTCTTTCAGCCACTCCATGGCAAGTGGACCTGCAATGTCTTACTATGTTTATGCGTGGTATGAGTTGATAATGTCAAACTGTTATATTTGATAAGTGATACTTAAAGTTTGCTTTTAACCAGCTCGTAAAATCGTAATAGATATGTTATATAGTTAGGTAGAGTAATAAAAACAATTGCACTCTATTGAAGATAGTCTAAAAAGGTTTAACAAGTTTTTATCAAAAATTATATTAAACATATTTTATAAAGAAAAAAAAAAAAAACTTAAAATGTTTTTTTTATTATTATTTGGTAAGCTAATTTAATTTTTTATGATTTCAACTTATTGATGAAGTTAAATAGAAATTATTACGCATCTGTTTCTGTTAACAACAAACATTACATGCAACATAAATGCACCTGAGGCAAAACATACAAATGTCTGGCAAATAATTTCAGCTCCATTTCCAATAAAAAATTTTATAGACAAAATACAGAAGAAGAAGTGCGTGAACAATGTAAAGAATGCAATGGACGACTTTCTATACTCAAACCATTTTTTATAGAACAGTTTTGGTATCAATAAACAAAGGCAAGACCGGAAGGCGGCATAATAAATGTTATACATGTACTTGAGATAATTGCAGATTGTCTTTTATGAGTTGAAATCCATGTACGCCACTTAATTATCACCCAGATGCAAAAGTATATATATATATATATATATTTTAATATACATTAAATATATTTATAATCATTGAACTACTACTGGTACTCCATGTAGAACCTTTGACAACGTTAATTGTCCTACACTTGGCTGCCTTATGCTCATTCAAGTATATTTTTATGATCTCTCATTAAATTTATGGCTTTTAATTTGTCGATCGTTGTACTGGATTGATAAGCATCATCACTATCTCCAACTCAATACCCAATTCCGAATCCCATCAGTGATCCCACACACATGCGAACTCTATGCCACACACACACACACACACACACACATACAGCACTGACACTCAAGTGTTTGCAGCTTGTTAGAGCTAGACACATAAATGATTGATACTTGTGGTTTTTTGTTGTTGTTGTTGTTGTTGCACATCTTTGTGGCAGCCACAGCGTACAATTTATGTATCTTGGGTATAACAACTTAATCGGACATTTAGGAGTTGCTTTATGTACTTGACTTTAATTTGTGAGATCGTGTAAAAAAAAGTATTTTGTAGTTTTTAATTGAAATTTTATTATTTTACTACAGGAAAATTCTTTTTGCATTTTATATTAAAGATTTAAAATATTTTCCACCTGTGCTGTGGGTGGTAACTCTCAACGAGTTATAGTGCTGCCAGACTGCTTATAACTTTCTAATTGCCTGTGCTGAAAGACATTAAAAAAGTGACCAAATTATGCGCTGATATTTTTAACCCAGTTGACTTAAACTCTTGCTAAAGGGTATTGAAAACCGAGTTAGAAATAGATAGAAATTGTATTTAATATAAAAACTTTGATTAAAAAAGTGTATATATAGTTCGGTGTTGTCATATAGCTAATAATTTAAATGCTTGCAATCATATAAACTAATGCATTTAAGTACTTTGTCTGAGCACTTGCTCCATTGACCGACATATAGATACGGGTATGGCACAGCTCATGTCTCGATCACATAACTTTTAGTAACGGTCCGATAAGACCAGTAGTAGCAGCTCCACATTCAATGCAAATCCTTGCCAAAACACGTATCACAATCAGCTAATTGGATGAGCGTTTCAGTGTCGCTTTTTGTAGCTTTCATTAGCATTTGGCATGGAGTCGCTCCCACAAACTGATACCCAAACGATCTTTAATGGCGACTACGTGTTTAGGTTTTTTTTCCTTATTTTATTTATTTTTAGTTTATTTTTTTTTCCTTTTTTTTTTGTAATTAATGTGATCCGAAGTGACCTTAACAGTGTGTTGTCAGGCTGATTAAAAAGTGTTGAAAACAAGTTGTAAATGCGCGCAAATGAAACAGAAAACAGCAAATGAAAAAGGCAAAAAGGCGAATCCTAAAAGTTTTTTAACTTGCATACCCAGAGAACATTTTGTCATTTTAATGGACCAGCTGGATACCGAGTTGGGCTTTCGATATCTGTCAGCCTAATTAAAGTGAACATGTGCCAAGATCAATGTCGATGGCGCCGCCTTGGTCCGATATGCAAAAGCCAAAGCCAAAGGCAAAGGCAAAGGCAAAGGCGGCGTAGCATGAGAATGTGATATATATTTCTTTATATTATTTCTTATATAATTTACTGATAATTAATTTATGCCATATTTATATGACTACAGTTTCGGCTTAATTGAATTTTAAAACAAAATCTCAACTGACAAATTGCATTTAAAATATTTTCCCCTCCGGTGTTCAATACAGAAAATTATGCATGTTTCGCATGCGATTTATGTGCAACATGCAAATTTCGATTGTTTGTTTGTTACTTAAAAATGGCATTGAACTTTTGCTTTACTTTAATTAAACTTATTTGTATATTTAAACTATGGAATGTAATCTTTGAAATGGCGCCATAGAATACATCTGCCATCTTTCATTTATCATCTATTATCCACCATCTACCAACTCCACAGTTCCAGTGAGTCATGGCGCTTGTTTATGCAATAGAGATTTTCCTCATATACTTGAATATTAGCTCCACCTTTATGGAAATGTGCTAATGAAATGGCAACAAAAGCGGTTCAGCCATAGCAGAACTCTTAAAGTGTGGGCCGTTTGTCGTGAGTGGCTCATAACAGTGAAAGAGAGACGTCAGCTTGATGAGTCTTTTGCTAGCCAAAAAAAAAAAAAATAATGTCAACGATTTGCATGCAAATTGCATGAAAGTTTTGAAGCGCATAAGGAAGTTGTGAGCTAACAAGGCCGTTAAGGTTGTTAAACTTGGCCCAGGACCAGATACAGCCAGAGAGTTTATAACAATCCCAGCTTAAGCACAGTCACTGGGTGGCTCCAATTGCAGTCAAAGTGCAAATATGTGGCCCTTGTCTAGTGACGCCTCCACATTACTCAAACTCACGCCCAAGAGGCAGCCAGATGCGAAATACAATTCAATTCAAAGGTTTGAATGCCCTTTTAACCGCAACCTAATGAAGCTGAGGCTACACTTCCAGCTCCAACTCCGACTCCAACTCCAAGTAGTAGTAGCATCCACCAACTATATACTATAGCTGAGCTAAATTTAGCGTCAAGTTGGTTGCAACCAACGCCGCCTACGATAAATCAAAGTTAATCAGATCTAGTTTCGATTGGGTTTTTATAGTTTCAGTCGCGTTTTTCCTTTTTGTTGTTTTTGTCGTTGTTGTTGTTGTTGTTGTTAGCCCCAACAGCGAACCACATTGGCCACGCCATTTAAATTAGCTGCCGGGTTATTTATCGCATTGTTGCGGCTTGCAGGTTTCGTTTAGCGCCAGGATGCCTAAACCAGCCAACCGGACAGACAGTCAGACAACTGGACAAATGGACAACTGTTGGACTACCATGACGGCTCAGACACAAAGGCCCAGACTGACTCTCAACCTCAGTCATGTCTTTTTACTTTATTTTCTTATAGTGCTGATCAGCAGCCGGAAAGGTCTGTATCTTTGGGCTTTTATGTAGATAGAGAACTGAACAGTACGTGAGTTGCTACCAATGGCTAGCCGATAATTACGCATATTTTCTTGCCTGTTTTGATACAGTCTTTTAGTTTTTGTTGTTTTGCCCTTACCCAGCGGGTGTATTATAAACTTGTCATACAGTTGTAAGGGGCAACAAGACAATTATAATATAAAGTCAAAGACTCAATTAAACTATTGCTTATATATGTTAACATATTTAGAACAAAATAGGAAACACATTTGAATAATTATAGTTCAAATTTTAATTAATAAAATTAATTAAAGAGCACAAGAAGTTCGGTGTATCAATATTGAATCGATTGGGAATGCTGTAAGTTCAATTTCTTTCAACTGAGTGGCCATCGTTGGATTTTTAGTAGCTGTTAAATGGCATGGACACAGTCGGTGGTCTGTCGATCTACGAGTGGTGCTTGGCTTGTTTTTAACACCCAGGCTGAGCAGTTGAGCCATTCCACCAAGACCAACACCAAGACCAAGTCAAATGGGTTTCAATTTACACACTTGTCGCCTCATACTGCACCTCATACGTTCATTTTGCCCACATATTTGCCCAGTTGAGTACTAACAGATTGGCCAGGGTTGGCCATGCTTGGCGTTGTCATCGCCTGGCTAAAGCGCTTATTTATTTGCCATATACTGGCAGTAAGAAAGAATGTATCGTATCGCAATTATAAATCAGTTTAAGTCGCTTGTGGAGCCCCTGACATTAAGCAATGAAACCTTTGAGCTTTGTTTAGCTTTGTCAAGTGGGCTGTTTGACACTCTGTCTCAGTGTGTGTGTGCGTGTGTGCGTGCCAGTGTCTTTGCCTGTCAATCCTGGGGCGGATTTCAATGCTCCGTGTAGCACCTTTGTTTGCACAATGCGACCTGATTGCCAAACATTGGCAAATGAATGAAGAAATGAATGATTGCCGACGCCTGCCGCCAACAAACGATCATTAGCTATCAGCAAAGATCACATAGAATTCACACACTCACACTCACACTCACACACACACTCACACATACACATCTTGCTACTCCTCTGTCTCTGTTTGCTAATAACTCAACAGCTAATCAGCCCGCTGGCACAACATACGCTGGCGGCAGCGCAGCATGTAGTCCGCAATTAAACCAGCTCAAATGTATCTTTGTATCTTCTTATCTGCCAACTGTATCTACAAAAGAAAACAAACAGCATCATATCCCCCTCTTTCTCCTCTCTACCATGTCCAACTGTAATTGCCAAGCAACAGTGAAGTTTTCGATTTTGCCATTTGCATTAGACAAATCAATTAGGCTGTTTACACCTTATTCTACTACCTTTCCTACTCTTTGCCACAGCTTTTCAATTTTCTCCTTTTATGGGGTAGGGCCAAGTCATGCGAAAATGCACCTTTGAATTCCAGACAATCTAATGAGTGTTGTCACAAGTTTCATCTTAATTTTAGAGATTATATTTAAATATTGTAATTTATTAAGGTGAAAATGTTGCAAGTGATTTTCTTCAAATAAATTTGATATTTCAATACTCAAAAATGAACATCCCCATAATATATATATATCATTAAAGCAAACGCTTTGATTTTTTTTTATTATTAACTATTGATATTTAAATATAAAAATATAAAAAACAAGAATTTTAATAATATATGGTAAACTAATTTTTTTGAGGTCATTTCTCTTAACACCTCATAAATGCTGGGGACACCTAATTGACATCACACAATTAATTAAAAAAAAGAAAATTATAAGCTAAAATAAAATTTTTAAAAAATTAACTCCTTAATATTTAAACTAATATCTACCAAAAAAAATATTTTGTTTTTATAACGGCACTACATCGACGACTTTCTGAGGATATCAGGATCCTGCAACTTTCTACCAGTATGGCATACCATGCTTCCTCTACTTTTTCATAGAGCATTTCCAAATTCGATATGATTTATTTCTACGTTGTTAACATGTAAATTTATATATATATATATATATATATATATATATATATGGAGTTGCTTCAATCAATGTTTGATATAATGACAGCCAACTGTTAAGGGCTTTGAATGGTACAGTAAAGTAGAAGTGACATTGCAATGTTGCAAATGTTTGTTGCACTTTTTCTTTGTGCTGCTGCAACTGGCAATTAAATGGTTATAGCTATTGATCTTCAGACTGCTCGAGACTCTGGGTCACTTTGTCAATATGTGAAGCAATTAAATTGAGTTGTGGTACTATATATAAAGATATATATTTATATATGTGTGTTAGGAGTGTGTGTTCAATCAATGCGTTTGCATTTAAATTCAAATTGAAGTTGGAGTAGTCATTGGGTTCCATTGGCTTACTAACTTAGTGGCCATTTGATGTGGAATCAAGCTGCAAATCAGTATGCAGTGATAGGCAATTGTCTTGGGTTCATGGTATTCCATAAATTCAGTAATCATTAGGCTAGAAATATTCTAAGGCACAGGGTCATTAACTGGCCTGGTGTATATAGTAGTAGATGGACGCGTTGACTTCCTTGCCCGGTCAAATTCATAAATCAATTGCCCACCTCCAGAACTTGCTTCTCTTGGCCAATTGAGCAACAGCAGATGCATTCCAGCTTTCTAAGATAGATCGCTTTAGCATATAGTTGCCGATAAATTGATGATAGGCTTGAGCACAGCTGGTAACGAAAGCATAAACAACAAGAACAAGATCCATTGACTAATAGTGTTAGATTCGCTCAGTACCGATAAGCGTTTTGTTTCTAGTCGAAAACTAGCTCGCCAATTGTCATCAATTATATTGATTAATAGTCTATGTGGCTTATGGTCAGCTTAAATAGTTGCATTTTATTCTAAAGTACACAACTCAAAAGGCAACGCCTTCACTCTTTTATAATTGCTATAAATTTTCTTAACAAAATATGTCAGCTCTTATCGGTTATTAGCCTGCTAATTGATAACAATTCGTATATATTTTTTGCGATTGCTTGATATTTTCGTATATATATATGTATTTATATATAAACTAATGATTCTCAGTCAGCTGACAACTTCCGCTGAATTTTATACACACTTTAAGGCAGGTCATGTGAATATTAACTTAATACCGCTTATACAATTTCACAATCGAACAAAATATATAAATATAGAAGTATTTAAGCTCAAACACTCAGTTAACAAGACAAACAAATGATGTTTGACTAGATTAAATAGAAAACTTAAGATAATTGGGTTGACACGTGTTGAGAGATAATAATAATAATCAAATGTATTATATAGCTGCACTTTTAATATTTTATTAATAGCTGTTATGTTAATATTAACTATCAATAGAAATCTAAAAAGGTCAAAATGAAATAATAAACTTGACTGCAATATAATAATCGCGCGCGTTTTTAAACGCCAACAAAGTTGTTGTGTGTACAAGCGATTTGGATGTAGATTGTGCCAATTTTAAATCTACAAAAATAAATGCAATTTACTTAAGTTTATTAAATATATATGTATACACACACATATATGTGTATATATTTTTATATATATTTAAATATTTACGTATAGTTTCTAGGCGTTGTTTTCTCGAGCGTTTTGTATACTTCTGTTTCGGCGTGTTTATTCAATTAGCGTTTTGTTTTTTCTTTCAAGTTTGTTTGTTGTTTTTTTTTTTCTTTTCTATATTCTGTTTGCCGGCTATGCTGCCTTTGAACCATACAACAACAGCAGCATAAACAGCAACAACAACAACAACAACAACAAGGACAACAACAAGATCGATGTCGTCGACATAGACAGAGTAGACATAATTGTTGGCTATTTATCATGGGGCAGTTGGCAAAGGCGGAGACAACACACTGACAACTCAATGAGCAAAACGCGCAACGGTCTATGCAATCAGCTCGAATTAACACACCTAGGGCACGTAGTGGAAGCCACAGGCTCAGACTGCGACTGCGACTGCGACTGAAAGTCAGAGTCAAAGGCAGACGAATGGCCAAGACACCTGCCGCTGGGCCAAGTTCAGATCTTGGCCCTGTTTCCTATTTAAATGCAGACAAAGTAATTGTGCAGCGCGAGCTGATTAAAATGGATTTTATAAATTATGCGCAGGGGTTGTGCGGCGCGATTAAAATCGCCTCAATGGAGTCGCGTTGGCGGCGGCGCTAACAAAGCTGTTCTTGCAGCAGTTGTTGTAGCTGTTGCTGTTGCTTTTGCTGCATTTGCAACAGTTGTTGCAATTTTGTCTTCTACGTGCGCACTTTGGCTAATAGAAAGATTTATTACCTGAGCGGCGACTTGTAGGCAATATTTTTTTTTTTTTTTTTTTCTTTTCTTAGCTTAGCGATAAAAAACGCTGCAAATGCGTTTTGCGATTTCAATTTTCATTTCATTTACACAACGCGTCAATTCATCTGGTTCTGTGCATTATTTATGTCCAGTTCCCGATTCCTGATTTCTGATTCCTGATTTCTTAATACAATTCTAGTATTATTTTGTTGGCCATTTCCATTTAATTTATCGCATTTAAATTGCAATTTCTTGTTCGATGACTGCAAAGACTTTCAATACCAAAAGCAACTTCTACCGGCATTTTTCACACCTAAACTGTAACGCTATTTGGTTTCTCAAGTGCTTTTCTATTAGCATGTGCTAGCCCACATACTACTCTACTTCTATATGAACGATAAGTTTCATCTTCTTTATTATTTTTTCTTTTTGATTTGTGTTCAACGTGATCGCAAAATCACATGGGAATCCAGTTGAAGATTGCTCTCACACAGATAACAGTTAGTTCACAAAGAGATTCCCTGCTGATTCTCAGAAGATAAATATTATATTCTTACTTTTGGCAAACTTACTTCGTATTAAAGGAAATATGGAAAGAAAATGTAGCTCCTAATTTTAGATTATATTTTCCAAGTATTTTCAAGTATCTTAAAGATGCAAAGCTGTCAGTCAATATTCAGAAATAATATAAACAATAATTATGACAAGAAAGCTCATTTTGATTTGATAGCCAAATGAAAGCTAAGCGCAATTTTCATTGATTTTACAAAATGCTTAATTAGTGGCATTAAAATTTGTTTATGCACCCACCCATACATACATCAATTAGGCGAGAGGCAGAGACCGCCCATGCATTGATCTAGCTGAATCGAAATGCATTTGTCTTCATTAGCCGTGCTAGATACAAATCAATCTGCCAAATGGAATTGTTGTTACTTTGTATGGTTAAAAAAGAGAGTTTAAAATTGTTGTTTTGAGGGGAATGTGATGGGGGATAGGCAGAGGAAGAGATACGAGTAAATGTAAATATCGATGGCCAGCTGATGTAATGAAAGATAGCCATTGATTTCTTTGCCAACTGTGTGGCAATGGTGTGGAAAGCCGTCCCAAACAACAACACCAATAACAACAGCAACAACGAAAACAACAACGACAACAGCGACAAGTGCTGCTAGGCAAATCAACAGGTTGAACCAGGCGCCGTCTGGAAAAACTGGTAGCCAGGCGGTTGAGATTCAATCAAAATAATATCGTATCGAATTGAAGTGTAGGGGAAATGATATTCATTGAATTGAAATGAATTGAATTGAATGGAGTTGAATTGAATTGAATTGAATTTAATCAAATTACCGTTAGGCAGGTGAGGCGCATTTTAAGATCAATATCAGTATCTAATCAGCAGCCATGCTTGTCAGCTTGTCTAAGAATTTCAAAGCAATTAAAAAACTTAGACCCGGAATGAAAATTTCGACCTGAAACGCAGCATGTAAACAACTTAGTGCTGATTGATGTTCATACATGTTGCACGTTGCATATAGCTCGTTGCCCGTTGTCCGTTAAATGTTTGCTGTTTGCTGTTTGCTGTTTGATGTTTACTGTTGAGTGAAAATCCTCAAGAGCTTAGTATGTTACAATGTTAATGCAAATGCAACCCATCGATTATGCCGATCTAAAGATCATTCAGCTGCCACTAATATAGACAACAAGATACTCTAGATTGTCTTAGTGTCGTTTGGAACGAGTCATGAGTTAAAGAATTGAAGAAAGTGCTTAAAGAACAGCTGCTGCTGCTGCTGCTGCAGTTGCTGTTCCTGCTTAGACACCCACTGTGTGGCATGATTAGAACTTAGGATTGCATACTATAGTCCAAGTGCTGTTAATACTTTAATGGCGCATAATTGACTCGGCCTCTAAGTACATCACTTTATATATATAAGAATGTATATATATATGTACCCAAAGAGCAGCTGCCACTTCCGAGAACACCCACGGTCCAACAACTACGAGAATGCGTGTTCAGATAAAAATAAAGTGCAAGTTGTGCATGTAAATGATTCCAGAGTTAAGCACTCGCTGATTATGCCAGCAATGTAATTCTTTTTCCTTATGCTTCTAATACTTCTCTTTATGATTATATATACCTTAATTTAGCTCAATTCAATGGGTTACACTCACTACATTATATGGGCATATTTGTGTAATGCAGCCACGTGCCACGTGCCACTTACCAGTTGCAAGTTGCCAGTTGCCAGCTGCCAGTGTCAAACAGCGTTGAATCGGTGATTAGTTTTTAATGAAATTGAATGCAAGATTCTAAGCAATTCTACATTTCATCAGCAACTTCAAAACTAAACTAAGATATCAATTAAAAGAATTGAATCAAATTATTTGTTAAGTGAAAGAAAAAACTGTTCAAATTGAATCAATTTCCTGATTTGTTTAGCCCAAATTGATTGAGGAAGATTTATGCCTGTAGCTTCAGCACCTCTGTCAGGTATGTCCACCCACAGTAAATACTCAGGCATATAATTCATTGTCTTTGTTTATATATATATATATATATATATATATTGTGGGTGTGTCGTCTATTTTGCACACGACAAAAGTAAGCAAGAAAAATCTAGAAAAAAAAACAGAATTATATTAAGTTTATATGTAGAATTTTCATGATAAATATATATCAGTATATGTCCATGAGCTATATTGATATTGAGATATTTGTCTGGTGTAAACTGGCAACTTAGTTGTTGCATAGTTTAGCTGCCCCTCTGGGGCAATCATAGATCACCATGTTGTGCCCGTCTGGCTGTGTGGGCGTGCGCAGTAGTCGAACAAACTGTCACAACCTGTCAGAGAGACGTTGCAAAGGTAATTAGCATACGATATGAGTAGCACCCCACGTTCAACACGGACAATTGTGAACTCTGGTGACATTTGTCAGTGATCTGTCAGAATACGCAACTTGTTTTACGGTTTTACGGCTGCTCCTTGCAAAGGCCATAAATTATATGTCTAGGCTTATTTGGCCAACAATGGCAATGGCAATATTTCTCTCTGACTTGTGTTAAATGGCCATATTTACAATGTTATTCAACCAAAGTCACAGCGTCTCAGCGCCACACAATGATATGCGATATCAGTTGACACCATACAACGGCAGCAGCAGCAGCAAGCTGAGTAGTCAATTAGTGTTGCACGATTCAAGTGGATAATACCACGTTATGTTGCATTATTTGTACAATTTTCTTATTCTTTTGTGCAATATCAAATTTTGGCCTTTGGCTTCTCGTTATCAACGAACTGGGTCAGACACTCGCAACCAACTGTGCAACGTAAACGGCAATGCCACAGCTACAACTAAAGCCAAAGCCAAATGAAGTAATCGAAACAAGTTGCAACAAAATTGCTGGCTATGAAGAAAACCAACAACAATTGCCACAGCAAATACTCTCTTGCTGCATGTTAACAACTTGTCATGCCCCAGGGCCCTACTTTCAATTGTCGCACAGCGGGTTTAGTACTTCACGAAGCAAAGGACAAGACAGTCTAAAGGGCTGAGCAGGGTAGGACAGGGCAGGGCAGGGTAGGGTAGAGTAACTGACAGTTACTGTCTTGCTGTGGAAGCAAAGTAGCAAGTAGTCAGCAATTTGATGCCACCAAATTGGAGACCTTTTAAATTGATTGTCTCCTGTCCACGTGGGTGGGCAACTTTTTCCCTTTTTTTTTGGGATGATTTTGAAAGTCAATGAAAGAGCACTTAGCTCTTTTGATGCTCTTTAAAAATACTCTTCAATAATACATATAATATGTAACGAAAGGATTTTGTATCGAGAACAGTACATATTAAAAAGAAACAATTGGAGAAAGTGTATTCTATATGCGGTTCATTAAATATTGATTCTTTCTTTAGAGTCTTTTAGTGGGTCAGTGGTTTGGGTAGAGCTGAGCTCATTATGCAATTGCTTGGCTCATAAAAGTGGTCATAAAATCGAGCTGACGTTCCGTTTATCAGCTCTTTAATTAAAGATGTTTACCCTGGCAATTGACTGACTAGACCACATCCATACATGTCCATATACATATCCATATCCATATCCATGTCTATGTCTATGTTAAAGTGTATGTCCATGTCCAGTTCGCCTACACATTGTGTGTGAGTTGCCTTGGCGTCTCTATTTGACCAGTGTAAATAAGAGAGAAAAAAAAGACCGCATTTGGTGTTTGGCAAATTAGCAAGATCGTTAAATACCATAGCATGGCTATAACCATTGGATGGGTCTAGTCTGGTTAGTGGCTAGTTGTATACCCAGTGACTACCATATATACAAAGAAAGAAATGCTATTGAAAACAAACAAGTTACGAGCATGTTGTATGCCGCTTACCTCTTGCCACCACATTGCAGTTGCAATCAAGTGCAGTCAGCAGTCAATTTGCCTCCTTCTGTAGCAAACCATTAAATGCCACTGCCACGGAAGCATTTGCTGTCTAGCAAAAGTGTTTGATCTTAATGGACATGAAAATCTCATGGATACACTGGTATAGCTCATAAAGCCTTTAACTTAGAATTGTGCTAAAAATTGCCATGTTTCTGCTTTGGACAGCCTCACTTTTGGGCAGTTCATAAAAAGTGTTAATTAATATTCAATTTATGTATGAAGCAGCATTAACGTTAATTATGCCAACACTTAAAAAAGATCACAACAATGCGGAAGTCCATTATAATTCGCAAAGATGCAATTCTATTTTATGATATGGAACCAAGTGCAGCCGTAAACAATAATTTGCTTTTCATTATTGATTCATCTTTTTGACTGAAACAATATTGATTCATAGTTTCGACAGAAGCAATATATTGCCAAAATGAAGCTTATTATTTTCTGGAAAAAACTTGAAAGTGGAAAGTTTTGGATTTTTTAAGATAATGTTATACTTTGCACATAACATTTACAAGATTCTAGGAAGCTTTATGTTGAATAGTTTAGGGCTAATTTTCTGTTTATTGATGAAAAGACTTAAAGAAGTTTTTTTTTGGTATTTTTATAATTATTATTTTTCTGAGGGGATAATAGTAAATACTCCTATTTTTTCCAGTATTTATAGTATTTTTTAGGACATTTTGTAGTATAAAGAAATCACTTCAAAAGACTAACACAACTTTAACAAGAGGTTTAATAAGCGTAAAAAAAATAAGCAATAAATTTCTAAGCAAAAATGCAGCTTTAATTTTGATATTTTAAAATTTAATATTCTATTCTCGTTTAAAAAATTTACTACAAATGTTTTTAACGAGGTATAAAGTAAATAATTTTTAGTAAAAAATCTGTTTTTATGTTAATAATAAAATAAAATAAAATATGTGCAATTATTTGCGGAAGCTAAGCTGTAAATATTGAATAATAAGATTTGCATTTTCTTAATAGAAAGTATATTCAAATAGTTTTAAATACGATTTATAATTATTTATTATTATAATAAAAAACTATGAGGAATTTTAAGTGTAAATATTTGATATTTTTAACTAAGATTTACTGCAAATATGTTAATAGTTATACTATTAACCTATATGCCAGATTTGTTAGATCCCCCAATTATTCAAAGTTTTGTTATGATAATTTAAGCTAAAATGTATAATTATGCAAATATGTGTAAATATTTGCTCAAATTAAGGTGTAAATTTCGTAAATATGTACATATTTAACTAGCAAATACCTGCACATCAGCCATCACTCAACATTCAACATACAACATTCAACATTCATCGTTCATCTTTCATCTTTCATCATGCATTATGTGAGGGAAATGCCGTTGCAAGTTCAAGTACCCATTGTATGTTGAAGCTCCCTGTGTACATAGCCGGTAACTCGTTCAACTCAATCAGCAAACCATTCAGACTTCCTCATTGCAGATCATATTCATATATATATATATATATATATTCATATATATAGTCATGTCATATCACAGAAAAAAAAGGTCTATTGGTGATTCTAACATGGCAACTAATTGAAACTCATTGTTCATTTTGACGCGCATCAATTGCCCAACGAAACTGAGTACCCTATACACACACCCACACACAGAAGTAAATACACTCTTTTTTGTCCCAATGCATATATTAGTAGGAGCAGCTCCTAAGCAATTGACACTTTTCCAATTGCACCTCATGGCACAGAACCCGCACACCTTTCATATGGCGTCAATTAGTTTAAATAAAGCGACCAGGGTATAGACCAGGGTACGAGTCAATGGCCGAGCTATAGTCATATGTTAAATGCAAAAGAGATAGATAGAGATAGTTATATAGGTATGTACGGTGTAGCTGTGTCAGAGCTGCAACAACCAGACGTTCGTCTGCTCCCGTATCCTCTCGTCACGTCTCGCCTTGTGGCACATAGCATATAGGCACACGCATGCCATTAGAATTTTGTATACACTGTATAACATCAGCACGCACGGACATGGGCAAAGAGTTGGGCATGTTGCATGGTGTATGTGAATGGGTATGGGTATTGGGCATTGGGTATGGGGCATAAGCACGAGGCATAAGCAACGACACTGTGTGTGTCATCACCTCAATTGGGTACACTTCCTACTTGTAAGATACAAATGTATCTGTAAGATACGCCAAAGAAGAGACCGTAGCAGCGTTGCCATTAGGCAACGCTTGTAACATTGTCGATTGCAGACTTTTCACTTTTCCAACGGAAGTCATTTGACTGCTTGAGTTAATATTTTTTTTTTCTCCTTCTTTATATAGTATTTTCTCTCTCAACTGCTCTAACCCACTCCCCCACACCACTTCCCACATCCCCTTAACCCTTACCATTAAGCTGAACCAAATACCCCGCATCAACATATCCAAAAACAGCTCTGAGTAGCATTTTAAAGCCGAACTCAAAGTTGTCTTTTATCAACACAAATTGCACGCACTTAACCCGCTTCCAGTAGCGTTTGTAGAGCGGGTTTTCCATCTACGAGTTAAGAGTATGAATACTCTATACAAAATGCCGCCCGACGACGATGGATGTTTATTGCCTGTGGCATGCGTTGCGACGCATATTAAGACTCGCTTGTGTCCTACGCCTCATGCATGTCAAATACCCCAAAAGCCTCAATTCAATTCCAACCAATTCAAAATAAGGAAAAAATAAAAATAATAAAAAGCAAAAATAATATAATAAAAATATATAAATAAATTAATGTATTTTTTCTAGTTTTTTTTATTTTTTCTTTTTTTTTTTGCTTCACTTTTTTTTGCAGTGTAGATTAACGCGCCAATTTGTCGATTGCCGTAAACTTGAGCTATTAAGTGCGAACATATCTATGCGTAAACTGCACTGAAAGAGGCGGATAGGTGGGTACACCCATGAGCCTGGAGACCAATAAAACAGTACAGGCTGTAGAGCTGTGGAGAGGTTGTATGGGTGGCTGTATGTTTTGTGAGTTGCCAGAGTTCGGTACGGCTTTCATTTTAAACCGGATTCATAGTACGCGTTGTAATTTAAATTTGTTATTTTGTGCGCGTGTGCGGCTGCTGCTGTTGCTGTTGCTGTTGTTGCCTCTGTTACTGTTGCTGTTGCAATTGTTGCTGTTGTCGTGAAATGGTCATTAATATATCATTTACAAGCCGGCGAATTGTCGCTAATAAATTGTTTAGACTTGTGCATGAAATTGCGAGAAATAGAAGATATAACTAATCCCATCCGACTGCCTCCACTTATATGTAGCAACTGTGTGGGTTACTTAAGGAAATGTCAAAGTAAATATTAAGGTAGCTTACATCTAGTATAATATTATCTAAGCTAGTTATAAACTAGAAACTAAAACAAATCAAGATCAAAAGATAGTAATTGGACTTGTTATCGGAAAATAAAATAAAAACTCAACCTATCGGTTTTCCCTTTGCAATTTCCGGAAATTGCATTAAACTCAAGTCTACACATTTTTTACTCCTATTCACGACCCACCCAAACATAAACTAAAGAGTCATATAACCGATGCAACCTACACCTTTCTAACATCTATCCGCTGGCTTTTTAAACAAACACTTTCTATACACACACACACACACACATAACATACAACACTAACAACAATAACATTCAGATACTTACACAGACCATTTACTACATATATTTTGTTATTTTTTTTCTCACTCTTTCTGTCTCAATTTTCGTATCGTTACGTTTCATTTGAGTTTGTTCACATACCGAAGCGATAATTTTAACCATATACTCATATGAGTATTAACCACTAGACTCCCCATACCAGCACGTTCATGGCCATTTGAGTCGTAAATCAGTCGGTGGCCAAGACACGCGTCTCCCACCATCGAAAATAAGAAAATTGAAACTGTGAAAAATTTGGGTTACACGAAGACTTAAGTTAGGAAAAATCGCATGAAATTGAATGCAACATCTGAGAGAGTAACAAGTGGTAAACAGCCAAAACATGACCACCTACAACAGCACTCCCAAGGCACAACGATCTCAAGTATCCATTACATAGAAATAACTGGATCAATTTATTAAGCCAATTCGCATTGGCCAGCTAAAAGTTGTTCATGTCTCTTTTTCCTCCTTCTTTTTTTTCTATTTTTTTTCTATTTTTTTACAGCTTTGGCAATTGCATAGCGACTGTGTTCGTATATATTTTGAAATTCGTGCAAATGATGTGATTAATTTACATCTCGATAAGACCACAGTCAGCGCTCGAACTTAAAACACAAATTAATCAAATGATAAGACATACTTTCCTAGAACATAACTCAGACTTATGCATGTCAATTTATAATGTATTGCACAATTTCTTAAGCCAAAACAAACCCCAAAATTCTCTTTATGTTACTGAGCAAAGCAACTCGTATTTCCTCTACCTAAACTAGAGTATAACCCAATCATAAATATGATATCGTACAGTAGTGCAATAACATTATCGTAGCCATTGCCTCACATACATTGTATTCGAAAGTATGTCAATCGTACATATATACAAATATATATATATATGTATTGTAGTGAGTAATATTAACTGGGGATTATAAATTAATTGCACTCAAATTGACAATCGCATTTGATATCATAAATCTAAAAGAAACCAGCACAAAATACTCTTACATCTTATAGATAAGCTCCGTCTACACTCAATGAATCAATGAACACTATATGAAACGATTAATAAGTCAAACTAAGTTTAATATATATATATGATAATGATCATTCAATATATATAAAGATCAATTGCATATATATAGCTTATGTTAAATCCAATCACAATCATTTCATATTTGACAATTTTATGCTTAGACTCTCTTGCAACTATTTATTGTTAGAGTATTTATCATTGTCAATATAATATTAATATGTTAATGTTTATACAATTAGCTGCTAAGTTGTTGTACAACATATTTAAACCTTAACCTAAACAGTTTTTTTTTTATTTTTTTATTTATTAGACAAGTTCTAGCTTAATTCTCTCAGTTCATTTTCACGCCTAACGATCGCATCACATTGACATTCGCTTACAAATTACGCATACGCCGCGTAACCAGTCAGATTTTTGCTTAAGTTAAGTTATAGTTGAAAACAACTTATTTAGCATGTTGTGAGACAGTTTTAGTGTTTATACAATAAATTTTCGAATTTATTTTATTTCATTTATTTTGTACTTTTTGTTGTTTTGTCTTTTATCTTGTACAAAGTTGGTTTCTGTGTCAATGTTTTTGCCACTGGGCAGTGGTAAATATTTTGTTGACTTGCTGCTGGTTTTGTCTTTATTCTTTTTTCGGCTTTGTATTGGGTGAAAATGAATTGCTCGTAAAAATGCTTGTAAAACAAGGACAATAACAACAGCAGCAACAACAGCAGCAGCAGCTCAGCAGCAGCACCAGCCACAAGCCAATAACAAGCCAAAAAAAAAAACTGCGTGCAAAATCACATTAATCATTATAATTTATATAGGCAGGGCAGCTTCATAAATATTACGATCGCTGTCTGGTAGGTTAACAAATTTTTACGAACTTTACGCATAATTTAACATTCTTTTCAATATATTACACATACATACCTATATACCTATATGTATATATATTTTAAGCCAGGTAATAATATAACACTTAAAATTTACTGACAAATTGTGTGTAAATTGCAAAGCAGAAAAAACTTGGCCTAGACCTTTTACATAATCGAAAAGAAACGCTTGAATAATATACACTATATATACAGTTCATTGCCATCAAAAGTATAAATAGTTTTTTTCAGTTTTCTTTGCTTTTCTTTTTTTTTTTCTGTGTGGCAGCCGGAAAAGTTTTGCAGTACGCCAAGTGGAGGTAGGCCAACGCCAACACCAATGCCAACTATAAATCCATTTGACATATTACGTTGTCCGTTTAGTTGCTTTATACACTATATCTACCTTAAACATATCTCTATATATATATATTTATATATATATATATAGATGTATAATCTTATCTAAAACACAAAAGTTTCCTGGTGTTTTTCATAAATCACCTAAGCAGCCACGTTGTGATGAGCCGTCGCGTTGACAATACCATGTCAAGTGTTGCAGCCACAGCCACTGCCTCAGTCTCAGCAGCAGCACCACCCACGCATATTAACAGTGGATGTCTGGTCATTAGACTAGCCACTAAATGTGTAAGTATGTGTGTGTGTGTGTGTGTGTGTGTGTGTGTGTATAGCCTGCAACAGTTTAATTCTTTTCGTTTGAATATTTATCATAAATTTTCAGCTGTGGCATTAAGAGCTATTTGAATATATATATATACAACTATATATATCTATATCTGTAGCAAGATCTATATAGCTTATGACGTAGCAGTAGGCAAGTTTGGTGTAAAACTTAATTTATGATATTATGTGATGAAAATGATATAATAGCTGACTGAACATTCTGTAGTGTTTTGAAATTCAAATGATTACAAATATTAATCATGATTAATATACGCTGGGGATAGATTTATACAGTTTATGCAATTTCTTCAACTAAAACTAGTTCAAGTATGTTAAATAGTTAATGTTTAGCTATGGAATGTGTTTAAACATAAACTTGTCTAACTTATTGTGGTTGGAAAACATTTAGAAAGTTTCTAAAAGCCATAAAAATTTGATAACATTCTATGTATAATAGCTATAAAAATATTATTATTTGTTTGAGAACAAAGAGAACTATTGGTAACTATTTGATTTGGACATATATATATATATATATATTAAATAATTTATAACCCAAAGATATAACTTCTATAGTAAAAATTTAATGTTTAAACATAGGCAGTTGGTAAAAGCAATTAACATATATAAGCCACAAGAGCCACAAGACGAGTGACAGTGAAAGTAAGTAAAAAATTCAGAGTCAACAGCAACAACAATCGATGCAAGTAGGAATATGAGTATATTGGGCCCCCAGGAGCAACTACATCAACTCTGTGTAGACGTGGCGTAAATTAAGTTATCAAAAAATCTGTCGGAAGCTTTTAGCATCTACTGGCCACAAAAGAAGACAGCATCAACTTCAAGTTAGTCAGTTGAAGTCAACTTCACACCTCGCATCATGCACCACGCACTAAATCAGTCGCATAATTGCCGCCAGTGTAAGACACTCTCCGGCACTCACTGTACCCTTTTCCCTGCTCTCTGTTCGTGCAACATTATAACCAATCCGACAAGTACACCTTCTTGTAGTCGTACACTCATATATCATTATGAAAATATGCACGCCCCAACGCATTGTTGGCCATACAAGTAGTAGTATATAAGGGTTTGGGGTCAGTATGGGAATCCGGTCTGTAGTTGTAGTCACCGTTAGCCATTGAAGCAAATTGCAACTGCAACACACAGCTTGCCACTTGCTACTTGCCACTTGACTTTTTACTTCTTTTCAAAAAGACTTTTGGAGGTCAAAATGCTTAGCAAACTTGAAATTTTCTTAAAAAATATGTGAAAATTTCGCAATTTACTAACCTCATGACACAGCTACATTTTGAATACTTCTCACAATCAATATTTAGAATGTTCTCAACAACAAAAAAAAAAAAAAAAGATAAAACTTAACAGTAAATACTATAATTTATCAACTTATTGTAACAATAAAATGAATTCTTAAAGGAAAACATTTGTTTTCTTCGTGTTAGAAGCGCCAAGTGCGTGATTTCAGTTGCACTTGACGCAATTTGAGGCTCATAAAAAACTCACTAGACTTCCCATAATAAAAGCCAGAAATAGCTCTATTTGCCCACAAAACTATATGGGAGTGAGTGCCATCCAGTTATTGGGCAATGGCCACTTGCTGTGGTGCTATAAAAATCATTTTAGACGCCTTATAAAAGCTCAATTACATTACTGGAACATCATTTAGAAATTTTCATTTTTTTTTCCTTTTCTTTTCAATGAGGGTAAATCTTATCGCACCTATTTCTTATTATCGCATGAAGCAGTCGAAATGAAATCAAATTAACACCTGAACTGTGGATAATCAAAAGCTACAAAAAGTGAAATAAATTCTCAAATTTGTTTAACAAGTAGAAAATGAAAAGTAATGCTACTATATATACTTGAAACATATATCTATGCGGCAACTGTCGCTGACGTTTTTAATGATGATCGAAACGCGATTAAAAACGCGCGCAAACCGGATGCAAATCTTTGCATTGCCGTTGTACAACAAGTTTGGCAGTTGCTTGTCTTGTTATAAGACTTGCAAATTGCTTACAGCTAAAAAAAAAAGAAGATGTAACAAAAAAAACCGTTGAATGAAAATGAAGCTGTTAATTCATTTAGTCAACAACTTACGATTGCCAGCTTATCGCTGATTGTTGTTGGTAGCTGCTACAACCAAAAAAAAGCAAAAAACAAAAAAAAATTGAAAAAGAAAATGAGAAGAAAAAAAACTGCCAGCCAGGTTATGCAAATGGCCAGCTGATTTTTGGTTGCGCTGACTCATGGACAGCAGCTAATCAGGTCGGTCAGTTCATTAAAACAAGATTTATGCCAGCGTTCAGCCTGCACACACACATACACACACACACATACACTACATATACATAAGTATACAGAAAGTAAAATTTATATGGCAAATAATACAATAGATTCTTCTCCTGGAAGCCCTCAAAGGCAGCAGCAGCAAACAGCATCAGCAGCAGCAGCAGCAGCAGATTGCCAAATCAAGTGTCTGACTTAATGATGCTCAACATAAACAGTTTGCCACAAATATTTTTTCTTAAATTTTTTCTTAGTTTTTCACTATTTTAGTTTTCTCTTGCTGTTTGTAGTTTTTATTTTCTATCTCTCTCTCTCTCTCTCTCAATATATATATATATATATTCTATTTTGTTTTCTTGGCAGTCCCAAAAGTAAAGAAATTTCAGGCGTCTTACGCATACAACTTATATATATATATATATATATATATATATATATATATGCTTTTATGAGAACTTTCAACTTATGGGAGCTGTCTGAGTGGGCGTGTGTGTAGATATTAATATATATATATATATATATATATATATATTACTGCCGATATATCAATTATTATAGTATAGGTATGAGCATTATATTATTTGGTTATTTATGCTTGCCGAAAATCTAAACATTGCCTCGGGCGGAGGGGCAATGCTTAAGGAGTGAAGTGAGAGAATGGCAGGAAACTTAAGCAACGGGGAGTCAGCTTTGAAGTTGATTTAAAAAAGAAAATAAAAAGAAAAATTTCTGTTTGGAAATAAAAAAAAAAAATCAAAGGTCAAAGTAACAATAAAATTGCTTTTCTTTAGAAAGTATTTAATAAAAGTTATAAAATTCTTTAAAATGAATATTAAATTTGAATAAAATATGAATGAGTACTCACTGTATTCACTTTTTTCATCCTGTGTACCATTAACTGTACCATCGGGCAGCACCTGTAGTATACGATTCTTGATATAAAATTGTATTTTACGCGAAGGTCCTGCCTGATGGGATAATGTAGAGCGTTCATTGCGATCCAAATTGTTGTTGCTAATTGGGTTTATTGGATTTGGATTTGGATTTGGATTTGGATTTGGATTGTTACTGCTATTTATGTGTATATTATTTCTAGAATTATTCAGTCTTTTCGATTTCGAACCAATAAAATTGCTGTTACCAGCAGCAACAGCAGCAGCAGCAGTTGCTATTGTTTGCTGTTGCTCTTGTCTGTGATGAAAATGTTGATGTTGTTGTTGATGTTGATGTCGTATACTACGCTCTGTGCGTGAAAGTATTGCCAAATGTTCATGTGGCTCCACTGATAAGACAAAGCCCAATGGACTTAATGCCTCTTGATGTGACAAGTTGTCGCTGCTGTTGCTGTTGCTGTTGCTACTAGTAATGTTGCTATTGATGTATTTACTGTTTGAATTGGATGTTGTTGTTGCTGATGTTGTTGTGTTTGTTGTTGTGTTTGTTATTATGGCAGTTGTTTGAATTGTTGTTGTGAACGTTCGCATATTAAATTCAGTTAAATTAATACTTTGATTTTGATTTAAACTATGTTCACTCCTCCCCTCCTTCAGCATTAGACGACTACTAGGACTATGATCACTTTGTATAGAACTATTTAGATAACTATTTAAATTATTACTATAAATTATAATGTTATTATTATTATTTTGATTATTTTCATTATTCTTATTATTATCTGTTGTTACTATTGTATTGTTTGTATATTGGTTCGACATCGTTGTTAGCGTTGGCAAAGCAAACACCAGATTGCTCATGATAACCGAGAGGAGGGCGCCCAGCAGCGCCAGGGCCCTCCAATCTAAGCGCAGGTTTCTTCGCATGAAAGATTACAGCAGAGGTTTCAGAAGAGGTTTTTTTTTTATTATTTTAAATATTTCTTTTTTTTTTATTGTTTATTATTAATATTTTTTACTACTCAAGTATCTGTTATTGTTGTTGTTGTTGTTGTTTTATTTGTTATTTTGGGCACTTTTTCAGTTGTTACTTTTGTTGCTGGGCGTGTGACACGCCCTTAAATATCGTTGAAACATATGTACGCCCCGTTAAAAGAAAGGAAAAACATAAAAAAATATATATATATATAAAACAGATCTCTTTACTTTCGATTTGTATATATTGTTGTTGTTGTTGTTTTAATATTGTTATTGGTTGCCTTTGAGGGTCTCTTTTAACCAGTTCAAATTTCGCCGCTTGTTGGCAGGAAATTAGGTTATCATATCGTAGACTTGTTTAACACATTTCAATTTTAAATGTTGCCGCTGTTGCTGTTGCTGTTGCTGTTGGGGATCTTCATCTTCGTCTTCCCCGCTGATAATGCCTGTTATCAACTTTAATGATTTTCTTGTCATGTCAGAGCAGTTAAGCATAGACTTTGATCCTTGAAATGTTTTAATGATCTCTTCAAGTTTATATCTTCTTTTAGCTATTTGATGTTAACAACAACATGTTGCAATTGCAGATCTGTAAATAGATGCAAAATGTTATCGATTAATACTTAATACTTGTTAAACATATTTTAATAGTATTTAAATTTATATATGTAATAAATATTATTAGCTAACTTAAGTCTATAACTCACACACACACACACACACACACACACACACACACATATCACTTGTCTGACATTTAAAATCGTTGAAATATTTTGTCTGAGATTAAGATAAAAAAAATTATTGCATATTCGAATTGGCTTTGAAAAATTCCAACAGCAACATTTCAGATTAACCAAATTGTATATAAATTTTTCATTCAAAGCTTTTTTATGCACAATTTTGACATTTAATTAGTGTGTGACTATATTAAGAAAATGTCGACGATGGGCGGCAAAGTGGCACAGTTTATTTTTGTCAGTCGACAAACTATCAGTTGTGTTGAAGCATAGACAGAGATAAAGGAAACAAAATAAAACAAAAAGCAAAAAGATACAATTATATCTATGGGCGCGTCAAGTGGTCAGCGGGTTACATAAATATTCGAAAGAAAAAAGAAAAAACAAAAAAAAAAAGGGAGACGCTGGCAGAAGTTATGCAAAAAACTCGGTGAAACTATCGAAACTACATCGAAAATGACTTTCCCCCCTCCTTCTACCTAACGGAAAAGTGCACAAATTGGCCAACTAAGCAGCAACAGTAGCAGCAACAGCAAAAAAAAAAGGTAAAATGAAAATAGAAAAAGAGCAACAATAACAAACAACTCACAAAATGAAGCCAAGCAAGGGACAAACTTACGTTGCAACGTTGCGACTGGTAAATTGTTTAAAAATAAATGTAGCAACAAAAACAATTGCCGCATAAAACTGTGTCGAATTTGAAAATAATCGCGCACTAACTGCAATAGCAGCCGCTTCGCGCAAGTGGCAAGTGTATCTTTGGTATAAGTTGCAGCAGCAGGATGTGTGTGCGTGTAGAGTGTGCAACGGGGTAACTGAGTGACGTTGTCATTGCACTTAGCTGTTGTTGCTATAGGCTGATTTTTATTTTGGCACGTGTTCAGAAGCCTACGCAGCAGCCAGAGCTGCAGTAGCCGCAGTAGCAGCAGCAGCAGAAGCAACAGCAACAACAAACAGTAGCTGCATTTTTTATGCAACACTTAAGTGCACCCCGGTTTAATTACTATAAACAACAACAATTGAATTGCCAACTCAACATACAAAATAAATAACAGACAACTCATAAGTTGCACGTTGGCTATTTGTTTCTCTGTCTGTTATGGGCCAAATTTCAGGCATCAAAAAGTTAATTGCTTTTTGCGCTGGCGTCGCTGCCTCTATACAGCGGATAATCAGCTAACAAAATAACAACATATATACATATAATATATATATATATTTTATATACTTTATTGCAACCCACCCGCTTCACTTATGCAATGTTTAAAGGCAGCGAAATTTAAATTTGTCGCCTCGACACGCACGCGTTTAAAAACGCGCATAAAACGCTAACAGTTACGACCGCTGAAAGCTGTCACAAAAATGGCATTTGCATGCGAAAAGAACACAATCACACACATACATATATATAAAAGCCAGGGCTACACAACATGACAAACATTAACAATATTTACATATTATAAAAATATATATATATATATATATATTTCATGTAGTTTTTTTTAATAGCCTTTCACTTCGAGTTCTAAAATTGTTAAGAAGAACATTTTATCAGTTGAAAGGTTAAACTGACAGCCTGCTAAGAATTCGATTTGTTATCAGCTGTAAACACAAGCAAACCTCAAACCCATATAAAATATTTATAACCCTTGGGAATTGCCAAACACTTCTTCTTGTTTCAACTTTACTGCCTTTCACCCAAGAACAGCTGCCAAAAAAAAAAAAAAACGCTAGCCCAGCTACGCCAAAGAAGGCCAAAATTTAATTCTTGAAGATGTTGTTTATGTCGCAAGTTGGAAAAAAATTTATGTTTAATTTTGTAAGAGCATCAAGAGCCCAAACCGCTGTGGCCGCAACTGCAACAACAATTAAGGTAAAACACAGCAACTTAAAAAAGCAAACCGAAACTATTTAGGGACAGGCAAAACATGTGCCAAGTTATAAAAATAATAAAAATAGCTACAATATATAACTATATATATATATATATATATATATATATGAATTTTTATGTAAATTGTATATGAAATAACATCTTGATGTTGGCCTCTAGAGACGAAATGAAATGCATCTCTTAATGATCGATGTTGTTTCTGATGATGTTTCTGCTTTGACCCTGTCATTCATAGTTCCAGAGGCTCATAATCAACAAATTATGAAGATCATAAAAGTAAAATTATATTTTAGTGTTCCATATTGTATATGATGGTATATCGTATTACCCATATCGTCTATATATATATATAAAGGAGCTGCCAACTTGTGTGGCAACTTAATAGCAGTTATTATTGAAGCTAAATTGCCACATTGATAGCTGTCTTTAAGCTCCAATTTCAATTCGTATTCCCGCCCAAAACTAAAACAAAAGTTGCTCAATTAAAAAGCGAAAGTATTTAGTCTGATAAGCAGAAAGTTCCAACCAAACACTACTACTATTACTACAAGAAATCTTATCGCATTTATTGCCCAGTTAGCACCCTTCCTCTTTGCCAACTGCAATAGACGTTAAGATCATAAAGTGACGACACACTCAATGGTATTTCAAACAACCCAAATTTAGAGTTGTAGTTGTACGCAGCGGCATCTTTCAACAAATTAATGTCCATAACTCAAAAATATGATTTAAATGAAAGGCGTCAAAAACAAATGAAACCACGACAATAACAACATCAACAACAACAACAAAAACAACAAACAACTAACAAAAACACAAACAAAGAAAAAAAACTTTGAATAATTTTAAAAGTGTGGCGGCTGCCTTTAGATCATCAGTTGGTTTCAATAACAAGGCATACGAATAAATAAATAATAATATTATTGTATAAAATGAGTAACTATATCAAATTTGGCAATCAAGAAGCAACAATGAACTCTATACATCAAAAATATTCAAAAGCATTTTAAATAAATGTCAACCACTGTGCGACATATCATTTAATAAATTATCCAAATTCAAACTGTTCCTTGCTTGACGACAATTTGCTACAGTCACAAATATAACAACTAAAACAGCTGATTATAAGACTGTATTTATACCCTGTAATAATCTAAATAATAAACATAAATAATACAAATATATTTAATAAATATAATAATAATAGAAATGTCAATAGAAGCTGTTGAAATCTTTAGCTAAAACTCACACTTTGATTTCACTAACAATTTGCACATGATAAAAAGTAAATTAATGAAACTAAACATATTTCATAATATATGTTTATAAAGTTCAACTCTAACTTATAGTGTATATGTATATATATATAATTTAGAGCTCATACATATTTTTGGCAAAACTGTCATTGAACTATGGCTCTATATAGATAAACAGCTAGAAACTTTTTACTACGCATTTTAAGTTCATTCAGCTCAAAATTTATGCGTATCAAACGGATTTGAAATTTGCTTTGCCGTTTTTATATACCCTATACGATAGATATATATTTGTATAATATATATTTGTATTTTGGGAAAGTAAAGCTTACGGATTGCCAAACCAAACTGGTATCAACTCAACCTAATTAGTTCATGTCAGACGCTTGGCTACCCCAAGCTTTGGGGTACGCTCTATGAGCATAGGAATCGCGCGTCTCTTTCGGTTAGTTCAGATCTTAGCACTTCCTATATATGTATATATAGTAGTAGGCAGGAGGTATATTTTTTTTTTATTTTTTTGATATTTATCACCAAAATAAAATTTGAAATTTAAATGTGAGTTTTGGCCATTGTTTTTATTTTGATTTGGACTAACTTTGAATATGCTTTTATATGCAAATATATCTTTTGTATGCATGCACCTAGTTTGGCTAGCTTTGAAAATATGTGAGATATATATATTTAATATAATAGCTGTATATATTTATATAAATTATAGTCTATTAATATAAATAAAAATTTACATTTGCATACAACAAATATATATATATGTATGAAACATAGTAATAAAATGAGAGCCAGTTTTTGTTTAAATGTTCGAAAGTTAAAGTTTTTATTATTATTATTAGTATTTTTATTATTTTTCTTGTTGTGTTATTTTTTTTTTTTATTAGATTATATACATTAGTTTTGTTTTCTTCATTTGTTTTGTCGCATTTATACAATTTATTTTATATTTATTTTCATTGAAATAACTTAATGCACTTAATGCATAAACAAGTTTTAACTAATTAATAAACTCTTGTATTCGATATCATAATTGACTCTTACTCAACCTAAACATTATACAAATGGCTCAATTTATATATATACATATATAGAGAGAGAGTGAGATATATATATATATTTTAAGAGATGCCCTTATAGTCATAAATCCCCAACAATAGCTCCAACTTTTAACCACAAATTCAATTTAGTAATGCAATTTTTACATTAAAAAAGCAACCGCAGAATCCACTTATATTATGCTTTATGTGAAAATTATACACTTTTTCTTATATTCCTTTTGTTATTGTGGTTACAAATTTTTTCTCTTTTTTTTTCTTTTTTAAAAACATATATATATATACGTGCATAAGTTTTTCATGGTTGGACAAACTAGTGTAAAGCAATAAAAATCTATTTCCTAAATAAAACAACTCGCTGAACAAACAAACAAAGCCCTCTTAATGGTGTGTTATAAGAATTTGGGGCAGTTTCTTTTTTTTTTTGTAAATTTTTTTTAATATAAATGTTCTACCAAATTTAGCTAATTCAATGCCAAAACTGTAGCTAGTTAAGCTATTTTCAGCTATTGTTTCTTCTAATAAGAAAGCAAAAATAAACAAAGCAATAAATAATTAAAAGAAAAATAGAATCACAAGTGGAAATATAATAATTTAAATAGAGCATTTGCTCAGCTTGTGATTCGTCCTTTGGTCACAAGATGAAATGTTGTTGGATACAAATATATTAGACTAACATATGGTACAAATTTATGGTACAAATATATGGTACAAATATAACGTATAAAGTACTTAGCGGCTGATTGATGTGAGGCGGCATTGGCTGACAACATTTTCTGTCTATTTGAATGCAAACAACAAGTTATTAAAATGCATTTTCCTTTTGGATAAATGTCGCTAAAAATGCTGCCAAGATATATATAAGATAAATATATATATATATATGTATAGCATATATATATATATAGCAATATGTGTATAATCGCTTGTTAGGAGCTCTGTTTCTATTCAATCTCACGGCAATTGTCGATTTCAATGCTGCGTTGTCATTGCGGACAGAGACCTTAACCAAAACTCACGTGTTTACAAAACAATTAATTTTCTTTGGAAAAACAAGAAAATGCAGCAAACTGGCGGAAGGGGAGCAAAAAAAAATAAGTAAGAAAAAAAAATTAAATGAAAAAGATACCGAAACATAACTCAAACAAAGCCAAATGCACTAATCGATGTGCACTTCATTTGTATAGAAAGGAAAACAAGAGCAACAACAACACCAGCAACAACAACAACTGCAACAACAACAACAACAACAACAGCAACAACAACAACAGCAACAACAACAACTACAAGAGCATTAGATACTTGAGAGCGTACAGTTAGAAACTACTTGCCAATAGAAAGCATCTCGGAACATTGAATACAAAGAAAAAGTGTTGGGCGCTTTTTTTTAATTTCTATTTTTTTTTTTTTTTTGTAATCGATTTGAACCGGAAGCAATTGGGCCGACGTTGCTGCCACCGCAATCCTCTCAAGATTCAGTTATTTTAAATATTTAGTGCACGAGACAAGTGAGGGCAAAGCCAACTGTGTGCCACCATCACATGGATCACATGTATCGCAGCATTGCTAACTACAAAGCAAATAATGCTGGCTAAAGCTATGCACAAAAGCATCTGATAGATACATTTTCGGTAGATATGTTTATATAGGAACAACTTTTTTATGCTTAAATATCAAACTCCTTTTTTAACAAAGTGAAATTATCAGCAACTCCGTCGCAACTTCTACTATTACAATTAAGCCTAAAAGTGGTAAATTGGCAACAGTAATTCAAGTTTGTCAAGCTGTCAACAAACTTATCTAAAAATGTTAAAAAGCCTTAAGACAACATTATGAATAAACGCATACAAATAAAAACACATACACACACACACACACACACAACTACTAACACTCCCACACATTAGCACACATTTATTGTAGTCTAATTACAATTCACGCATTTTACGCGTAGAAGTCTAAAATGAAAATATCAAAGACAACTCGACGTATTAGTAATGTAAAAGAGACAGCAACAACAACAACGAAAGCAACAGTAAAAAAAGCAGCTACAACAACAACAACAATTACGTCTAGGATATTTTTAAATTGCGTCAAACAAACTAAACAAAAAGAAAAAAAATGCTATGAAAATGCGCGACAATTTTCTTAGTTTTCAGTTGTCTTTTTCATTTTTCTTTAATTTTTTTTATGCTGTTTTTATTTTTTGTGCTTTTTTGCCTTATTTTTATTTTTCTATTTATTTAAGTTTGTTTTTTTTTTTTGGGTACAAAGTGTACCTAAAGTTGTTAAAATGTTTGTAGCATTGTGTGTCAAATGTGTGCCGCATATTATGTGGTCTAGCGTTCACGCTTCGTTTATAAGAAGAAAAAAAAAGTATATTGCATTTTATTGTTGCAGCGTTTTGTGGCAGTTTCTGCTGTCTTACGACACTCTTTTTTTGCACCACTTTCAGCTAAGTACTTAAAACTACTTACGCATGACCAAAAAAAAAAACAAAACTGATAAGCATTATCATAGAATTTCTTATGAATACTATATACCATATACTAGTATCAAGGTAGGCGGCAAACAAATTTTGTTTTTACTTTTGCATAAAGTTTCTGGCTAATCAATCTAGTGCCAAGCAAATGTGAATGTCCCAAAGGGCACTTAACTTGTTACCTAATCAATTAAATAATATATATAAATTAAATAAAAATAAAAACAAAGATTTTTATAAATAAATGTTTGGCTAGTTTTGTGATAACTGGAACGAAAACATGAGATTCTCCAATATAAATATTTTAATATATATATATATTAATATAATATTTAAATTAATATATTTTTTTTTAGATTTTTTTTTTTTTTTATTTAAGTTGTCTTTTATTAAAATAAAATTTGCATTGATGAAATTTTTTTAAGTTTTCTATGAGTCTAATAAAATTTCCAGCATTGCAACTATTTTTTAATAAAAACACATTTAAATAATTGATAGAAAATATCTCATTTGTGTACTTAATATAATTTATAAAATTTTATTTATTTTATATTGTATGTGATGTATTGTATGCGTCATGTGATTAGCAGTTGTTGAACCCCAAAGTCAACATACACACAACAAGATATATTTGCAGATATAGATACAAATACAGATACAGATGGAACGTTCTAAAGCTTAGTTAAGTCTTATTAGATAACAGCAGCCAACAATCGGTTGAAATATTTCCAAAGAAAATAAAATTTTAGAGATTAGAAATGCGTATTATGCGATACGCATGCCTACACATACATATACACACACATTTACATATATATATTTGCAAAAAAAATAGCTATAAATAAATAAAAGAAGCCACGCAACTTGCGTTAACTAATAAAATATTTTTGCACACTTTTTACTTTTTTATTAAATAATTTTAGTTTAGATAAGTTTAAAAATAAACAAACAATTTCTTGCAGTAATTTACTAAAATTATTATTTATATTAATATTTATTTATTAATAAAGTAAAAAAACAAATTAAAAACAATTTTATTATCAAAATAAGTCTATAAACTAGTATTATAAGTTATGCATTGATATGTTTCTAATCAAGCACTTCATAATAAATTTATTACAATTATCACCTATCTAATAAAAAATTTTTTTTTTTTATTATTATTTTTATTTTTGCAAATTTTTTGCAAAAATTTGAAAAGTTTTTTTTTTATCTCTAGCGGAAGCAAGTGCGTTCAATGAAAACAACAAAATCAAATTTGTGTTGACAATAAAGTTGAAAGTATAAATCTTATTAATTAAAATATTTAAAATTATGTTGCATTAAAAGATCATATTAGATACACTTTAATGTGTATTATTTGTATATATTGTATTTTATATTAAGGCAATTAAATCTATATATATATATATACAAATATATATTTTGTTAGCCACAAAAATATATATACAAAAAGCACTTATTTCTCGGCTAGTTGCCAAGTTAAAAGGAATTCAATTTGCTTCAGTTTAATCCATACCATTTTTAAAAAGCATTTTCTAATCTTTCCTTTCATTGCGCTCATTAAATTAAGCAAAGTATTTAAATCAATTGAAATAAATAGCTTAAGCAACTAAATTTGTTTTTGAATTTATTTGAAAATAATTATTAGTAATTTTTTAAACAAATAAAATTATTTAACTTATGTAATGAAAATTTTTGTTTGGAATATTTTAAATACTTTTAACATTGAACTAAAAACTTACGCACCTTTATTTTTGTCGATTTTTTTAGACTTTGCTTTGTTTTTTGTATTTTGTTTTTTTAATTTTTTACACTTATTACACTTTAAAAAATTTGCTCAAATTTTTTTTAACAGCAGAAATTCAACATGAAATTATATTTTTTTTTCTCTATTTTTTTTTCTTAAACACAAGGGTGCACAAATAAGAATTTGTATTTTTAAATTTTTGTCGTTATTTTTGGGGCATTTATTTTCTTTTTCTTTTCCTTTTTTTTTTTCTTTTTTTGTGTTGTTAAATATTTAATGGTTTGACACGTTTTTTGCCTATCAATTTTGTAACGACTTTTTGCAAAATATTTTTTTCCTTTTTGAAATATTTGTGAGACATTTGAAGAGCTGCCTCGGCAGCCACATCAATTACGCTGATTTTGAAACTAAAGACAAAGCATTAACCGGTAAGGTCTACACTTAAGATTCGTAATCAATAATATTTAGTTGTTGCTTAATGTTAGCGACATTTGCACATTTTTTAGCATAAACAATTTTCCGCAAGATTTTCGTAGATGAGAAAATTGAAGTGATTTAAACCGGAACAACGATTTTAAAACACGATCGACACGATGTCGCGACATCCTCTTCTATTCTACAAGCAACAACACGACATTTACCAAAGAAACGAAGTAGATGTAGAAGAAGAAGAAGATGAAAAATAACAGTTCGTTTTCGAAAATGAAATTACTGCCGACGGGCACAGTCTGCGGACTCTCCGCTTAGCGTGTGTTGTCAAAACGTTTGCCAGCGAGTGACTAAAACTGAAATTTCATTCACGAACGCATTCCACTCGGTTTCCCTTAGCCGATGATTCGTCGTGTATCGTGCATCGTTCCTCGTACAAGTATTTTATGTTATGCAGTATTAGACCGTGTCCATATCTTAGCAAACGTTTGATTCTGAACACTAGCACAAGCACTAGGGTGAATCCTTAAAGATTCATCTAAAATTCCGATAACTTTTCCCATGACGTACTTTAGATAATGGTAAATATTGTCTTTACTCAAGGTGAATTACTTTATAAACAATATGATTATTATTATGACATAAATGTTTATAAAGTAATCAACAAAGTAGAGAACCTTTTCTTATGACGTTGGTGCCAGCGAGTTGGCTAAGCGAATTTTAGAATGAATAGGTTTGACTTCTAGCTAGGGTATAACCAGTGCATAAAGTAAAACCCCTTTTTCAAAGTAGTTCACATGATAACAAAATTCCAGAAAATTTATTTAGTATGCTCCATGGCGCCTTAAGGAAAGAAAAAAAATTCCAAAAATAATAAATAATCTTAATTTATTTTAATTTAATGCCTTTCAGTTAAAAAGTAATTTAAAAAACACAAGTTTTTAAATTCTTTAAAAAACACTTTAAATAAGAATCGGAGTATCAAAAGTTTTCACTAGATATTTATGTATATTTAAATTTAAACATAATAAACTTTTTCAACTGTAAAAAAAAAAATATTATAAAAAAATATATTTCTTTTTAAAAATATATTTTCTAAAAAAAAAAATAATTTTAAAGTTAAGCTTCTTTCCAAAACTTTAATTAAAATTTCATTTTAAATTTATTTGCTTTTCTGTGCAATGACTTTCAGTGCGCGTTTCACGCGCGTTTCCAAAGCGATTACAGCAGTCGTTTGTGACTTTTGGCGCGTAGACACTTTTTGGTGATTTCACAAGTGCAATTAACATTTGGCCATAGAGCAGCTGACTTTTTTTTACTTTTCTAAAAATGAGTAATAATTTCAGTTGGGCAAATCAAATTTGGAAATGTTTAAAATGACTATCCGATGACGTTTCGAACTTATTGCAATTACCTAAATTCATCTCCGATAAGTAAATAAATATGTAGGCGTTTCCAAATAGTCTGACTATGACGTGTGCTCATATAATTTAATAATCCTCTTTTATTATACGCTGTGCACTTAAAACTAAACGTTCAAAACAATAAAATTATATTTGGCAATCAGTATGTAGGCTAATTATATCATTTTGACCCATGTACGAGAGCTTAGACCAGCTGTTGCTAGCACGTAACCCCCGCAATGTTCAACAGTCAGCTGCCTTATGCAGTTTGAATCACTTTTCTATATATATATATATATATATTTATTTATATATGTATATGATACTTTGGCCAAGCTAATAACTAAAAATATCTTATCTTTTTTCTTTAATGGGGGCCTATAAAACCACATAAGCCAACACATTGAACTTGACCATAATTGACACTTTTTCCTTATTATTGCTAGATGTCTGCAATTGCGTCAGAGTAATTCATTAACAAAAAAAATTATAATAATAATAATTCAGAGATTTACTGATAAGAATACAATGTTATAAAGCCAAATGTTAGAATCTTAGTAAACAAAAAGTATACACTACGTTCTCAAAGAGAACTTCATGTAGTGGATCACTTAATCTTTATAAGTTTGATATATTAGTCCTTGTATAACCTAGATATAACCTCAAATTAAAATAAGGATAGGTCATTATAACTGTTCACAAGCTAATTTAAGTTCGTGCAACAAAGTAAACTTAAATAAGTTGACATTATAGCCACCACTTTCTTTTCAAATCTAATTTATAATATAATCCCTTAAGGGACTACATTAGCCTTAAGCTTAATAGTATATACTTATATAGTTTATCAAACGCATTCCATTATGTGGTCTTTAAAGTGCAACTGGCACCCTATTTTCGTACCCTAATATAGAGACCACATTTAACATTTGTGCCCCACATTTCACCACAGTTTCAACTCCCATTTGCAGCACATGCCAAATGCCAAGACACAGCCCTGCATTGACCTATAAATAACCTAAAGGAAAATGCGCTCCCCCGCAGTTATTTGAAACAATTTTCTTTTAAGCAAAGTGTGTTGCACGCATTGTCCTTGACTTTGGGTCTAAGAGTAACACATACAAGCGCACAATTAAAATGATTAATTAAGGCGCAGAGCAGCAGGACATTTTAGAGCTAATGACTTAATTAACCCTCGAACGCCGTTGAGTGTTTCGTCTTAATGTGCTCGCCTTAACAGCCGCCGACCTTTGACCCTTTTTCTATATAACTGTAGCCCAAAAAGATGTTAGATTAATTAAAGCGTAGCCATAGCAAGTGGCAATATCTATTTACTATGCCTGAGAGAGCTCCTGATCCTACTTTTGGATCATTTTGAAGGTGTTCACCAAGTGCTTAAAACCAAATGAGCTGATTGCCAGCTGCTTATGTTTTTCCATTTCTCATTCCCCTATATGTCACATTATTAAACGTTTCAGTGGCTGATCCTGACAAACGTGACCGACCAATTTTACACCTTGTTTTTGATCACGCGCGTTTCCAACGCGTTTTTAAACGCACGCTTACACTACTCAAGGTTAAACGCGTTAACTGTATGTAAGCTGTCCACCGTAGCTATCGTGTTACCAGATTGAAATCCACAACTGGGTGTTTGTCCACATTAAATTACAAAATATATTGTCATGTACATTGTCATGATATAATTATTATAATATGTCTGATCTGTAGCTTTATCAACATTGAATTCCCGGTGCCCATGTATATGCATAAGATACAGTGTAGAGATTATATTAACAATTTATAAAAACAATTTAGATATATTTATTTGTTTATTATCTATGACATACTTTGATCTATATCCTTACTGATTTCTATATTATAAAACCCGTTTATATTTATGCATTGTTTTATATTTATTTATAACGTATAAGTGAGATTAAAGTACTCTCTCTTAATCTGAAAATATTGTTTTATGTTAATTACTAATACTCAAAGTATTATTTTTGATATCAATTGATAACATTCGTTCAATGTGCGTTGTTCCAATCAAATGCGCATTCAGTCAATTAAATGATTTAGGTAAACAACAACATTTCGCCATAATGCATTAGCTGGTATTGATCATTTCATCATGTTTATTGGCAGCAGCCGATAACTTATGATAATTTATGTTAATTAAAGTGTAGCCATCGATTGTCAACAATTGGCGACAAAGAACATTCAACTAGTCGACAGGTATTTCAAATCGAATTGAATCAATTACATCTTGTAATTTTCTTTTTCTGTCTTTTGTCTCCGGATAACTTACTGATTAATATGAACAAGATAAATAAATATGCAAAAAATAATCAACTTTGCTGCCAACAAAATAAGTTTTTAACCCCTTGACAACCACATACCAAAATGAACCCCAACTTTTAACACTATATCGTAATACTATGCAATTCTTTTTAATTATAAAGTAACACAAATTAGTTTAGATATTTTTAAATATAAAGAAATATATATACATATATATATAAAATTCAAGGAAATCTGATGAGAACTGTTCGAAGTATAGCAAACATATTATGAGATGAATTGGTTTTCCGGCATTTAGAAGACTTTTGATTCCGGATATTTTATACTGGAATTTTAACAATAATATTATCTTATGAGTTTGTTAGAATAAACTGTACGGCATTTGTGGTATAAATATTGACGCATTACTTAAGTATATGCAAATTGTATTGAATTCAGTTAGATCTTTCAACGCCAGTGCGTCGCCATATGACATTGGAGTGCCCAGCTGGGTGATCGATTGTGCTGGAAGTGATTGGGGCAGTTGCTGATCATAATAATTGATTTGTAAATATTTTAATATAGATTGCTTTAGTAATGGGTAATTAGAATGGGATTATAGATTATAAATTAACCAGTGCTGTATACCATAATTACTCTTAAAATGCTTAGGAAATCAATAAGAAATTATGAGATAAAATAAAACATAAAATGCTTTTCACTTTGTGTCAAAAAGTATTGAAAGCTTTATTTATATTTTATAAAGGAATATAGCGGATAAGAGAAAGTAAGGTATCAATTCTTAACTTACTCTATCAGCTATATAAATATATACATTTGTATTAACTGTAAGATAAAATGATGCTTCTATGCAAAGATTTGCATTTCTCTTATGAGCTTATAAAATTGACAATAATTAAAAAAAGCAAAAATGGAGCTCATTTGAAAATTTACATTTATCTATTAGTTAGTTATTCTAAATTAAAAAAAAAAAATTTAAAAAAACATAAAGAACTGCTCAATACAATGCCTACAAGTGGTGCAATACTTGGGCAGCAGTTGCGGCAACTCTGTCGAATCGAAAAGAGGTAAATTCTTTATGGATGCAATGATTTAGATTATAATTTAATATTCTATAATGATATTGCAGTTATGAACGGAATTATTCAACTTTTTCGATTCATAAGAGATGGCGTAATTGCACCAGAAACCATCGTATCTTGCGGGTATTCGCCGGATTTGATCGCCAGGTGAAATTGTTAGATCACAAGAAACTGACACGCTCTCCGTCGAACACAAGTACACGTACAATAACAAATGTGGCAAGTGCAGAGAATGAAAATTATTGTCCAGTACCCTTACTGCATATATGGTTATATCTTAATACTATCACCAATGACTCTGCAGCCACCGAGGCACAACAGTATATGAATCGCTATAGACTTGAACAGCGTTCATTGCTTCAGAATGTGAAAGAATTGTTTCTCATTCAATGGAATAAAGTTTATCAAAAACTATTTCCACCTGCTGCTGCAACGCCGATTGCAACACCATCTTATATGGAAAAGTGGTTTCCATTTTTATCTAGTTTAACGGATTATTTTAAATCGGTATGATTATCATGCATTTTCTTTCAGAAAACTCAAAGCATACTATTAATATAATATTTAACATTTAATTAATATTTTTATATCTTTCACAGATATCAAATAAGCTGGAAGCTGCATTTTCCCAGGTGGGTCCAAGCCCCTATTACATAAACATTTCGCCAGCAATGGAATTATTATATGTTATGAATGTTAGGGATCTGCTAAATGAAATTGTTATCAATTATCTGGTTAACTGTGATGACGAAATGCTTATCCCATCGACGCCTTTGAATGAAATGAATCAATATTAAGAGCATGTATTGACTATATCTTTTCATTCAATGGATCAGAAGAGAGCATATTGAAAGATATTGTATTCTTTTCTTTTTCTATCTGCAGTTCTTGTATTATCTTCTATAATAAACCAAATTGAGCAGCTTTACACTCCAAAGGCAAAACTTGTTTTCAATTGAGAATCACATCGGGCCTAATTCTAATTTAGTAGATTTTTCACGCCCCTGGGCGTTTTACTGGCCATAAACTGTGCATAAAATAGTCAGTTGGCAAAACCAACATTGGTAACAGTCAATAGTCGTGCCATTGATCGATGGAATTACCGCCTGGAAGTGGCTTAGCCAGTTGCCACAGTTGGCAACATAGTTGCCAGAATGCTTTTCCCCTTTATCGTTTTCAGCAGTTTTCCTGTCTATGGTTTTTCCTTTTTATGAAAATTTATGAGCTGCCACATGTTTTGCATTAAAACTATATTCTATGATCGCAACAGGTGTCGTAAAATTGATGTTACTCTCTATAGATATGATGCGATTTTGACCCATTTTGTTAAGCAGATACGAATGATTCATGCGGTAAGATTTGAATGTCGCTGTGGATGGCAGCAATCGACTGGCGCCTGTTGCTTGATACTACCAACCATTGAATGTCATCATCAACTGGCCAAAATCAAAATTATGCGTTCGACACATGCAAAAAGGCAACCTAATTGAACCCATTGCTGCATTCCACGATGTGGGTGCTTCTCACATGACGACGACAACGACGACAACGACGACAGCTAAATGAATCTCATTTAATTTGGCAAAATATTTATGCATTCCGCATTGCCATTGATTTCTTTGGCTCGGGTTCCCATTTTTGGGGTTGTGGCACGCCCAAAAATTATGCCCCTAATTTATGAGCCATATGAATCAAAGAAATCTGTCACACAAGTTTATGACACTCTTCTTTTTATATTTTTTAACCGATTCTGTTCACGCTGCTGACATTTTAATTTGGCAACCATCGATGGCAATTTAATAAATTAAACACTTGATTTTAATGGGATCGTATAGTCAGTAAAGTGTTGAGCAATTGATGGTTAAAATAAAGGGCACCTTCAGATACTAAATGGGAACCTTGAACTACGATTAAGGCCAGCTAAGTTAGTACAAATTTAATCGACCTTCAACTTACAGCAACATCAATAAAATTTTATCATATTTTTATTACAAAAATTAAATTCTTTCTGAACTTTTCATAGATTCTATTATATATATATTTATATATATTATTCTAAAATTTTTTTTATATTTTTTATTTTTAACAATTTCAAATTCCATTTGAAAATATTTCTTTTGGTTATTTTTTATTAATCGAAATTCTTTAAAGTTCTTTTTATTAATTCCCATAAAAAGTTATCAGCTTATTTTTCAACACTTTTGAAGCTCAGTTGCTGTTTTGGTTTCATCTTATCTTTGGTGGCTTCTTGTTTTGGAGCTTGTTCCCAGGCTGTGCATCATAGACAGACACCTGCCTCATGATGCATGTGGCATCTTGGTATCTATGCCTGGCACATTATCTTTTTGAAGCTTTAATGTGAGCAATTTTTATTGTGACTGCAACGAAATCGATATCGATATCGCGGCTATTAACCAAATCAGTGGAACGGCTATCATGCGATAGACAACAATTTATGGTATTTTGTGGCAATAACAATTAATAAAATTAGAAAAGAGAGAAGAAGAAAAAAAAGGCAGCTCTGGTGGCCAATGCGGCACGGGCTCGGGTTACGCTGATATCAAAACTTAATCAAATGTTAAGAGTCGAAACAAAAGAGAAGCATTGTAGATTTTGGTTAGAATATTTGGATGCTATGCGTCTAGCGCCAGTCGTAATGTGTTTTTGGCCAGCAGAAAAAAAAACTGGTCAAGACAAACCGTTAATAGTTCAAGCAGCCTATAGAGTATAGAGAGAGAGTACAGTATGGAGTGTGGAGTGTAAAGTCTGAAGATTCTAGTCTAGACTGTAGACTGTAATCCTTTTGAGATCTTGTTGCGCGATAAACTTGGCTCAGCGTCTGATTAGTCTGGCCTAATGTGACAGCCAAGCGACGTTGCAGATGTTTGGGCACATTTTAACTGTAGTTTGAGTGATGTAATTGGAGCGACAGCGGCTTCTATTTAACCATTGTTGAATAGAGTCTGTGTCTGCAGCATAAATCAAGACACCCAACATGTTAGAGGCCGACCAAGCAGCAACAAACATTGCGACTTGTTAGACAGGCTTTGCTCTCCACAGGCCTGCACTTCCTCACACCTCGCATGGTCCTTAGGTAATGCGATAGTGTGCCTGGCACCCTTTCTTTATATGGATGATGCATGATGCATACTATCTCTTACTAACTTTCTCTCTTTCTCTCGATCTCTGCATCTCTTTTCCTATATGTGTGCTCGTTCAATGGATGTATCCCCATGCCATGAATACTTGGACATGCCGTTAAGATTTACGAGTATGTGTGACAGGGCAACGCCTTGTTTAATGATCGCGTGTGGTCCTCATTTAATTACAACTCAATGAGTTCGAGTGAACTGGCCCAACAGGTGGTGCCATGGTATTCCCTTCGCCCCTTCTCCACACATTTACATTAACCCCTACCTCCCCTTAAATATATTTATATATATATATATATAGAATATACTTACCAAGAAGAGAAGATGCATCAACTACGGCCCAAATCACTTGACACAAAATGTTCTTTAACTGATTGAGCATTGACATTGAACTTTTTGATTCAACTCTTATCATAAGCGATCCAAAATAATCTTAAACGATCGTCGTCCATAACAATTTCATGGGAATACTCGACATATTCAAACGTTGACATATCTCAATAATCTGTTTAATGGAATGAGTATAAATGTCAGAAATACTTATGTTTGGGGCTCATATGTCGATCTCATATGTTTACCGTTAGACGATGCGTTAATCGATTAAATTTCCACTAAATGAATATTACCTAATAGCCATGAAAGAGACTTGAGAGACCTGATGTTGCCCATTGTATGAGTAGCTCTTAAATGCCAAACTAATTAACTTTGGAGCAACATATAAATTAACTGAGATACCAAATACTTGGTAAATGCCCTCAAGGCTGGCGCTAAGTTTAGGGCCAAGTTAAAAGAAATGTTTATTTTCTTTCGATCTTTTTTTTTGGCCATTGCATTGCAAACGGCAATAAAAATCGTTGCGGCTGCAAGTCAAAAGCTAATTGAAACGACTTTATTACTACCAAAAATTGTGCGCTTATGAATCTTTAAGGGTTCATATACATATATAAATATAAATACATATATATATATATATATATATATATCTGTGTATATAGCCGCAGGATACTTACAGCAGAGACTCTGGCAGAGGCGTCAACAAAAGTTTTTATGTGCCAACGGATCTTTATACGAATTGAAGTTACCAAGTTGCAGGCGGAAGACGAGCAATTGGCGACTGTGTGCGATTGGTGCTGAACGCTTGGCGCTATAGTTGGGGTTTTGTTGAATTTTTACAACTTTCGCAGGAAATGCAGGCGGGCCAAGGAAACACAATCCTTTTACATAAATAATACAAATAAAAGAAATAAGAAGAAAAAGAAAAAGAAGGAAAAAGATTTCAATAATTTACGAGCTCATAACTGGGCAGAAAACGAAACCAATGGATGGCGTCTACAGACTTGGGAATCTTTAAGATTAAAACAATGCCAGCAGTTCATAGAGATGATACCAGTTCAATTTCAATTTCATGTGGTGTTTGTATGAAGTGTCAACGGATTGTTGTATGTATTTGTAGTATCTGTTCCAAGGGTATAACACAGCTTCACCTTCCACCTGTGATTATGGGCGCAAAGGGCGCAGCTTGGGTTTCCTTCAATGACAAGTGTAGCATAGGGAATCAGATGAAATCGATATTTTTCTTTATATTTTTTATTTATATTCTTTTTGCAGCCAGGAATCAAGAAAAACATTTCTATTGAATTTGTATTTGATGGGAAAACCGGTTTCATTTGAATCGAGTTACATTGATACAATTTGTATTTTCCCTAAACTATATGTATTTCAAAAAATTTATTGACCTTTTGGGACAAAGTAATTTTGTCACATAATTTCATGACTCATTTGAGCTTTGGACATGGGATTGACGCAATGAGTTAAAGGTGTGGGCACGTCATGAACCAATTTTGGACATGCCTAATAAAATTTTTAAAATTTGCAAAAATGCGTCAAATGTTTCTTCGGTGTTCCAGTGAAAATTACAGTCATTTACGCTGCCAGGATTTCTTAATAATATTAGAACTGCGTAATTGGGAAACTTGTGTGAATTTAGGCACGTAGTCCCCACGTCAAGGTGATGCCTCTGGTAAAGTACTGTAAGTATTATTTAAATACTTGAGATACTTTTTATTTTGTTCTTAAATTATGCATCATGACGAATTCTGTAGCTTCAACAACAATAGCCAATAAAATTAGTGTGATTGACGTTAAGGAATTTAAAAATTGTTATTAGCCATAATATAGCCAGGATTTTTTATACGGTCTGCAACCTATGTGATCTTGTGCACGTAATCCCAGCCAAATTGCTGGCATTATTAATTGACCTTGCGATAACTCACCTTTTGTTTGTTTGTAATTTTGCAAATTTATTACCTATAACGAAAATAGTATAAAAATAATTTATTTTTATCTCACTATTTTTATTTCTAATCTTATATTTCTTTAATAGATTTCATAAAATTGTCTTTCTTTTCTTAGTTTCAAAATTAAGCAACTTGCCCGCCCGCCGTATACAACCCTGCGTGTTATTTATCTATGTGGCAACGCTGTGATTATCTTACGTTGAAACCTGTATCTTACGTATTTTTTATTTGTCACTTAGTTTAGTTTTTTCTTTGGATCAATTAACAGAGGTGTATCACAATGGCAAAAGTAGTTACGCGTTTAACGGCTAAAACAAGTGCATTACTATCACAACGACAGTGTTTAACTACATGCAAAACGTTTTGCAGAAATGTTAGCACCAAATATAATACAAATTTGCCACCGCGAAACACAACTCGTTTATGGACTGTAGTGGGCGGCAGTGTAGTTTCTGTGGCGGTTTTAGGCGCTTACATTAAATTACGTAGTTCTACGAATACAGTGAATGCAATGCGGAAAAAGAGTCTGGTAAATACATATATAAATCTATATGGTTTGAAAGTGATGCATTTTGTATGAAAGTAAATGTGTACTTATGGAAAAGTCAATAAATGACCGTAAAAGACTCGCGCAGTTATTTTTAGCTTGGTGCAGCTTACGTTACGCATAGCCAGCTGTTGCGTTACGTTAAGCCTAATACAACAGCTGTTGGAAATCTCTTTGCGTTTCTGTGTTTTGCTCGTCGTATTCGTTACTTTTTTTCTAGACTCACCTCTACCTTGCCACCTTTATACAGGTTAACATAAGTTTATGTTGCTGGTGACTCACACTGAAATAGCTACAACCATAAGAAGTGGTTCAGGGTCGGTATCACTTTTGAGGCGTCGTTTGTAATTTCTTCAAGTTCATTGAACAACACAAACAACAACCTGAAACCTGTTGAGTTTGTCAATTTGGAGTGAGGGCTTACCTAAAAATACAGACGTGAGTTGCGTGCCAGCACTCCGATAAGGTTTTTTTTCCCCCTTGTGTAAATTACTAACATATATTTACATTATAAATTATCTATTTAAACTTGTAGTTGTTATTACAGGGAACTGTCTATTTTTAATGTATTTAATCAGACAAACGTACATTATTTTCGAGAGCGATTGGAACTGAAGGGAGACGATTGTAACTGAAGTGTTATACATTGTTGTAGCTTTGGATTGATTACTTTAACGCTTTGCAGCAAATAAAATTTGTTATCTTAGAGCCAATTTTACACTTACTAAACTGCAATTTACACATTACTATCATATAATCCTGACAAGTCTTGTTTATATGTTTGATTTGTGTCTGACTTTGCATAAATAGTAAAAGAAGTATGCAACAAATTGCTACTTAAAATATTCTGTGGTATATTGTGCCACACACCTTGAAAATTAGACAAGCAGACAATGAAACGTGGATTTGGTTATATGATGAAGTGGCAAAGTAGCTGCGAACTTTGCCCACGCACCTGACAACGATGCTGAATGCTGACAGAGTGTCAGTTACTGAAAATTTATCTATTAATCGATCTGGTTACAGATCTGATACACCCACAATAAAAACGTTGCCAATGCCAGACAGGCGTGGTTTTTTTTTTGGACCATAGCGTCCCTGACATGTGCCAAGTATCTGAGCCAAGTTATGACAGTCAAATGACGATGACGATGACGACAACGACGACGACGATTGTGACTGCAACTGCGACTGCGACTGATGATGATGATGAATGAGTTTTAATTGTTGCCTATAGATCCAGCGCCTGCAGCGCCTGGGTTCTCCTTCGTGTCGCTTTTGCCTGGATGATGTCAGCCCAGTTATGAAGAATTATCACACGATTCTCTTGTGGGTCGTGGATTTGATTGTGGGCGTTGTCGTAGGCGTGGGTGTAGGCGTTTCGAGTGCAGCACATGTCTAACATTCAAATTGTGCTGTGGCCTTTGTTTTGAAGTCTGCCTGCAGACATATGTACATATGTATGCCCCAAATGAGAGAGTTATGTGGCCTGGTAGCTGCATTAAAATTGAGTCATTCCTTGAGTACTGTCTATATTTTGTATGTGTGGCATTAAATGTCAGATTTATGGGGCTTAAACCGATTTATTATATGTACCCAAATATCATATGACCATATCAATTTTACACTTTATTTGCCATATTGATTAGCCATGCTTAACGTGGGAATCCTGTCCAGCTTACGACATCACATCAATATCACAGTTTAAAGCCCCATACAAAATATCACATATATATATATATATATATTGGTTCAAGCACGTTGTCTTCCATATAAAATCATATTTTGCCTTAAACTGTAGCCGTGATTAAACATTAATCAAAACGTCGCCAAACGTCTCACTCAGTATTTCGATATCGATCAGTTTTTTTTTTCTTATATTCTCTGTGCTGCCGCCTGCCTTTGTGAACAAGCGGCGGAAATTAAGGTGATCCAATCTTAACGTTGATTTATACCAATTATACTATATATACTCACCATATATGTAAAAGTAAATACTGAACATATTGAATTACAAAACGATACATCTTTTATTATCTATCAATAAAGCATCGCGATGAGACAGTCTTGGAGAATATTAAGCTTACAGCACGAGAGAGACGGTTTATTAAATTTGCTTCTGTGGAGTACGAGGATCAGTTGTATATGACACCCCAAGACTTTCTTGAATCTGTTGTGGAACAGGAGCCCAGACGTATGTAATTTAATATAACTTAAATCAAGATTTAATTGATTTGTATTTTCTTTTTCTGTAGCAAGACTCAAACGTCGCATACTTACGACTGATGAAGTCGAAAAGTATAAGGATAATACACCCCAAATAAAAAAAGGATCTTCTCGACTCTTTCGTAATCTCAGAGATAAAGGTAAGAACTGACTGTTGCAACTAATTACATTACTTCAATTTATTAACGGCATAATTTCTTTATATAATACAATAATGTTTCAGGCATTGTTTCCTATACGGAGTATCTCTTTCTGCTATCTATATTGACCAGTAAGTAATAATAATATTAATAATTAAAAAACGCAAATATTTTATATATATATATATATATTGGTATATTATAGAACCTAAATCTGGCTTTCGTATTGCCTTCAACATGTTCGATACTGATGGAAATCAACGTGTGGATAAAACTGAATTTCTTGTCGTAAGTTGCTGTTAAATGTGTCCTGTGTGTATCGATGTTTGTGGCTTAAATGTATCCCTTAACACATAATATACAAATTGGTTTTTATTAGTTTATAACTAATTTAATTTTCATTTAATTTTATTAATTAATAGATCATTTCAATATTGGCGGGTGCCTTCAATGAAATAAAAGATGCTGATCCAAAGACAAGGGAAATTGTAAGCTTTATTTCAATTATGAGTTAATTAAGTTTTAGATTTAATTTTAATAATCAAATTTATTTATAAAATAGCCAGCATTAGTGATAAATAAGTAAGCGTGAAGTATGTGTTTACTACAAAAGAGTTTTCCTTTTAAAAACTTCATTATTATTTTTATTTTTGAAATCATTTGTTTTTTTTTTTAATAAATAATTTAGCTGAGGCGTTTAGTTCCATTCGAAGAGAAAAACAGTGCGGTAGAAACACCTGCAATCGAATCGGGTGCATTTAAAAGAGTGAAGGGTGTTGTAAGTGTGCCGGAAAAAGTATATTATGTAGGCTTTGCTTCCAGAAAACTGCGCTAAACGTCGTTATAAAATGCGATTCAACGCATACGTAGAAGCTTTGTCATAGTTTTTTTACGTTATTTTGTTATTTCTTTGTGTTATCATTTATTTATTATGTATTGTTTAATTGGTATGAAACAACAACATTAAGAAACTGTATACATGCCTATATATATAAATATTATTTGTATAAAAACATATTTCATTTAAGCTTTATTTTATGTATATATTGTTTTGCTTTTACATTTTGTTTACGTTATGCAATTATGTTACGTTTTGTTCCGTTTCGTTTTTTTATGTTAATCAAAAACCCAACAACATTACATATACCCAAAACATTGAAAAACCAAAAAAACAATACCAATACCCTTACTAAACCACCTAACTTTTCTTCTCTCCAAATCTAATTACCCCTACCTATACCCCTCCAATACACAATCCTTCAACCATAATGTATATAAAACCCCAGATGGAGCGCATATTCAGCGGCGCTTGGAAAGAGAAGCATGGCGATGCCGAGTCTGAAAATGAAGAGACAAAGACAGACACAGATATGCTAACTGAGGTAAGGATCCAGCATGTGCCTGAACCTTTGGAGTGACTAACATCAAACACTATGTTGAACTGCATTCGACTAACCAATTTGTCATTATCTAATGTAATTTTTAGCGAGAAATGAATGCTGGTGAAGGATTATTGAGACGCCATATGGTATCCACCACATTACAGTTGCATTTGTTTGGCAAGCGCGGCACAGGCGTTATCAATTATGATAATTTCTATCGCTTTATGGATAATCTGCAAACAGAAATACTGGAACTGGAGTTTAATGAGTTTTCTAAGGGTCAGGCTGTTATAACTGAATTGGACTTTGCCAGAATTCTATTGCGTTATACTTATCTGGCAACCGATGAGTATGATATCTTTTTAGAGCGTCTCTTGCATCGTGTCAAGGATGAGAAGGGTATATCCTTTAATGATTTCCGTGACTTTTGCCATTTTCTTAATAATCTCGATGACTTTACCATTGCCATGCGTATGTATACGCTGGCTGATCGTGCCATATCTAAGGGTCAGTGTACGATGACAATGCCTAAGCTATAGATTATTCAAATATGCAAATTAATTTCAAATCTGGCTTTCTCTTTTTATTATACAGATGAATTCGCACGAGCTGCCAAAATTTGCACTGGATATAGCCTTAGTCAGCATTTAATAGATACAGTGTTTGCCATATTTGATGCAGATGGTGATGGTCTATTGCATTATAAGGAATTTATTGCCATTATGAAGGATCGTTTACATAGGGGCTTCAGAGTAAGTGGTCGTTTCTTTGATTACAATGAGGCTCTGGATACATACGATGATCCCGAGTATCCAATGTTTCATGCCTGGCGCCACAGCTTTTGTCGTCAATTGGACTTTTACATTGACAGTGATGCACTGTGGCATTAACCAATGCTTTTTATGTGCCTTGTATTATTTATGTGCCTTGTGCGTGTCTGTGTGTGTCTGCTTATGTGTTATGTGTGTTGCTTTCTTATGCTTTAAGTTTGTAAACATAACCTATATTTGTTCCTAAGCTTTTATAATTAATTCATTATTATTTCATTAATATTTTATGTGACTTTTTTGTAAACAATTGTTTAAAGACTCAATTGGACAAAAATATTTCATTCAAGTTATTTAATATATTTATTTAGTTTTTAATTATTCATTCACTTATTAAAATTATATATATACAACAAATATGCATTTTATTTTTTATGTTAAAATTATTTAAATGTATTATTAATGATTTTTTTATAAGATAATACAGATAGCATTATAAATTATGCCTTAAGCTATAACTGAAATCTGTGAGCAACTATTTCAAATGCATAATTTCATTTTTAGTTTAAATTAAGAACTTCTGTTTGCATTTGTTATAGAATATATTCTGTTACGCTAAAGAACTATCCGGAATACCTCAATAATTTTCAGCCTTGTTGTTTTGACCATTTCCAAAGTCATTGCTACCATTAACCAATTAGCTTTCTATTGTTGATAAGTTAAGCAAATATTTTGTTATTGTGTCAGTTTTTGTTATGTGATTCATACTTTCAGTTTGATATAAGCTGGCTGAACTATAAGTTAGTTCAAGTCAAAAGATTATCATTAGCAATGTGTTAAATGCTTTTATTTTGTGTTATTTCTTAGCTTAATGATAATGATGATAATATTATTGAGTTGCGTCAAAATGATATGGATGACAATGTGAAGGTTGGTTTAGGTTCTATGGAAGCCCCAAGCTATTTTTTTTATTCTTTGCTTCTGCTGCTGCTTTATAATCATTCCAACTGTGTATTTCCCAATTTTCGTATTTTCACTACAGTCTATTGTTTGTCGTTCTTCCCGTAAATTTGTTATTAACAAAATATTACATTACAGTCGGTAGCCAAATCGGAGGGCTGGGACGCCTTCAAGTTTTGCCTCACTCAAGAAATGAAAGCCATCAAAAAGACGCCGCATTAATTTATGCCTTGGATTACCTACAAATCATACTAGTCACACTGAGGTGAGGGGAAAACTATGCCAAAGTGAACATATACTAAATTTTCTAGCTAAAAAAAACACTTTTTGTTATCTCAATTATGCTTAAAAGAATATATATAATTGTTTTATATTAACGTTAAAAAAAAAAAAATGTGAAAAGAAAAACTATTTATGATTTTGTTTAACAAAATACTGAAAACGAAAACTTTTGTCATATAAATTTAAAGAGTAAAAATTTGTTTATTTATAAAAGAATAAATATAATGTATTTATTATATACATATTTTTTTTTCTATTTTTTATTTTTAATTAGATCTAATAGCAAACGAGGTTGTTTAAAATTGCATAGTTAAAAATTCGATTGCTGTTATATATTTTCATTTTATTTTCTTTTGTCAAAGAATACCAAGTGCTTTATCTATTAGAACAATTATAACTAAATGGATCAAGAGATCTAAATGTATTCTCAATCTGGTCATCTTGCTCACTTAACTAAAACGCGCTTATACAATATACTCTATTATATATATAAACTTTATACTACTTTCTAGATATAGATATATATATATATATATATATATATATATATATATATATACTTGCACTTGGGTTTTGAACAGAAACATACTACATAAAATTATCACAGTTAAATTTCGTCCATTCGATAGGACACACTTTCTTTTACATTCTTTTTTCTTTTAAGTTTCTAACGAAATATCATTAATAATATAGTTAGCTATTTTCGTATGATGAGTTTCGATCAGTACATTTTTAAGAATAGTTGGCTTAGAACACGAAATGAAATGGAAATTGTTTTGGAATAGTTGCATAAATAATTGCACAGTTAAAACTAATAATAATTATGCTAGATTTAATTAAATTAAAAAAAAATTATTATACTAATAATGAAATAAAAGAAGTAAAAAATCTGTAGTCGAGTATACACGACTACTCGAGCCCCTTTGCCACATATACAGCCATACACACATACTCTTACATACACACAGAGTCATTCCGCACGTCTTTTAGCCCCCTTAATGTTATTGTGCAATCTTAACAAAATTCACAACGGACAGACAGAAAGACGGACAGGGCTAGATCGACTCATCTTGTCGTTCTGTTTAAGAATATATACACTTTATGGAGGTCTCCAATCATTATTCCTACCTGTTACAAAGTTTTAGATTTTGCACAAATCTATTAGTTCCGCTTTGCTCTTTTTTCAAAAGGCAAAGCAGATAAAAAGAGAAGATTAACATATTGTAAATGTGATATTTGTGTTTTGTTTTTTTACTCCGTTGTAGTTGACGGTAAAGTCCATGTCACAAATTTCTCTTTGTCCTGCTCTTTGGGACCACCAGCATAATTGCGATTGCCCACCTTGGAACGTCTAAATTTAAAATTGGCAAATACATCACGTTTTCCAACATCTGCATCCAGCGTCTGTGTATCCACCTCTAGGTTGCGTTGCAGTCCCACGCCTGGCATGCTGTCATCTATTGGTTTACGGAAATTGTAGTTGCCTTTGCGTTGTTTTAGCTGCTGCTGCGATAAGGCTGATGACGGCGGTGGTGTCTTTTTGGGACTACCCATCTTAGATAGCGGTTTGGGATCTCGCATGACCATTGGAAACAACGCATCATCTGCACTAAAGTACCACGGACGCGAAAATTTATAGCCAACGTTATAGTAGGGCTTGAAAATTGGCTCATTGGAGCAAATACTGAATGCATGATAGGCATGCGAAATAAGCTGTGGAAACTTGTCCACCCAATAATTGGTGAACTCGTGTGGTATGCAGCCGAGCAGCTCCTGTGCTTCTGGAGTTAACTCGTGATAATGATGCTTCTTGTTGCGTAAGGCACGCAATAAATCGCGCACACTGGCGCCCATATAGCCACGATACTTTCGCAGATCATCGGTTATCAATGAATCTAAATGCATATTCCAATCATCAAGGACCACAATGCGTCCATTCTTTTCCAAGGACTTAAGTGGCTCGGCATGAAATTGTAATTTCTCTACACGATCGCTAACATCCTGCAGAAAGCTTAACATTTTTGGCTCATCCCAAAATAGCGGATGATTGCCAATGCAGCGTGCTGGTGGACGCTCCTGTGGGTCCCTGTGTATCATGTCGGATATCAATTGCTCCGCAAGTATCTTAAAAAAGAAGAGAAGATAAGTACATTCAGATATAGGGATATATCTTACAAGAAAGTTTATCATAAGGAATAGCTCCATCGAGATCTTTAATGCTTACAATTTTATTATCCTCGCTGTCATCCTCGGCACGTAGCTTGGACAGATTGTATTCATGGGATAGTATATTTGCCTGACGTTTCAGTGTGTCCCCAAAGGCATGATGACCGCCGCTTAGTACATAGTAGTAAACACAGCCAAGTGAGAATATATCCACAGCTGTTGTCTGAAATTACAATTAAGAGTCAAAAACAAATTTAAAACTTATTAAAATAATTGACTTACTGTACGCTGGGCCCGCATCATTTCTGGTGCAATCCAACCATCGGTGCCAGTGACACCCGAGCGTCTTGAGAAACTGGTGCGTCCAAAGTTCAGTTTCTTGCAGAGGCCAAAGTCGGATATCATAACACGCACCTTGCCTTTGGGATCGGGTAGGGATAAAAGCACATTCTGTGGTTTAATATCCCGATGTACTGCAAAATAAAAGGGATAATGTAATGAAAGACAGAAAGAAAATAGAAACACAGAAACTTACCTATGTCAAGGGAATGTAAATGACTGAGACCAGCAGCTGCCTGAACAAGCACTTGCCAAATCTCAATATTTTGGCGTAATTCCAAGGAACGATCACCCTCCGTGTAGTCCTGCAGTGTTGCTGCACAAAGTTCCACTGCAATATAACGAAATTGACGATCCTGTTCAGTGCAGAAGTAGCGTACTACATTCTCATGTGCATCGGATTCACGTAATAGTGCCACCTCACGATCGGCAAAAGTGAAACACTCGGGCAGCAGACGCTTGACGGCCACGAAGCGTTCCTCAAAGTTACCCTTAAATACAAAGGTGCCCTCACAACCCTTACCAAGCACATCGTTAGAATTGAAGCTAATCTTTCCCACGCGTACATTTCCATTTCCCATATCGACCAAATCTTGAGTGTTGGTATTGCCCCCATTGCTGCCATTGCTACCGTTACTGCTATTTGTTGTTTGCTGTACCATCGTTTTGGAGCCGTTTTCGCTCTGCTTTTGCAACTCTCGCATTGTGCTGCACGTGTACCAGAACAGCGCAATCATACCCAATACAATAACAATTAGTATTTGATGTACCTTGCTGCTGGGATGATCCATAAACCATTCGTTAATGAATGCTTGAACCTTATTGCTGTTTGCTAAAATAATTGTCTTGGTGCGATTGATGGTGTTGAGGCGTGGTTCAATAGTTATCTCTACCACTTTTGGATCTGTTTGCACACCAATATCAGCGGCATTCTTCTCATTGTTCGCTAACAAGCCGTAGCCATCGTTATAGTTATGTATTGTAGCTAAACTATGCACATCTTTGGTGGTGGCTGAGGGTGTAGGTGATAGATGCAAATTGCCCTTGTTGACATCATTGGGCATATTATAATGACCTAGCATAATGCCTGGATTCTCTTGAAGCACGTCATTAATGTAAATCGTGCGTGGATCGCTTCCTTGATTGTTATTTAACTCAGCAACAGGTCCATCCAGTAGTTTAATGGGCGGCGTTGTAGAAATTCGGGGCGTATTTTTATTGACCAATGACGGCAAAGCGTAAAGGCCGCGCTGATGCTCGCCCACGTATAAAGATTGACTAGAAGATAAAGAGATTAGAATATGGATATATATGGTTCCGGCTGCGTAACTTACAACAACTTCACGGTGTTAACATTGCCGCTCTTTGACTCTTCCAAAATAGCTTGATATGCCTCATCGGAGACTGTCGTAAAAGGTACACTAAGTAGGCCATCGGGTCCCAATAGAAATGCAGCTACCACGGGGCTACTTAAATCATGTTGCCACAAAAATTTACCTTGCTTACGATCCAATGTGACTATCTGACCATTGCTGGTGGTGGTTAGGTGAATGTACTCTGAAAATATTACACATTTTTAGTCGAATAGATAAGATTTTGATTTATACCCTCATTACCATACTCCTTGGCCAATTCAGGTGGTGCACTGAGCGCATTGTAATCATAGAAGGTTATATTCCATGGCTTGGCATTCTTATCCTTCGACTGACTGTCATACATCATCACCGTATATTGTGTGCGTCCCAAATAAATAGCACGCGAAGTAGCCCAGCCAATATGTTCACCATCTTTGCCATCCATATGTGTATCACCGAAACCCATAACCTTTTCACGTTTACCCGTCTTTGGATCAATCATATACCAAGTGTCACTCTTCTTGCCCGAATATAAAATACCATCCGAGGAGCGACAAGGCGCATTGGCCACCAACTGTGGTATTGTATAAGGTAACTTCTTTAAATTACCCATTTGCCCGAGCTGATAAATACTGCCATCACGTGGATCTGGTAGATAATGTGGAACCTGTACATTTTGTTGGGGTTCTGCAACAATTGGTGGATCTGAAATAATAAAAAAATATTTTAATACAATAAAACTCAAATTTATTATATATAATATATAATATAATATTAATATTAATATTAATGCAGGATGAGTTCATGGTAAAAGGTTTCATTTATGGTTTTATCTATATAAAAATTCATTTAGATCTGCGATTCAAATAAAATATAAATAAAAACCATTCTTCCCATAATAAGTATATCTTAGCTGACATTCAAGTATTGGGTATAGAATCAATCTATATAAGACAAGCAGATATCCGAAATTTCTTAACTCTTAGTCTACATTAAGATTCGTATGTAGGTTTTATCTAAATGATATATATAAATATATATATATAATTACAAAGGCGCAATAAACATGTGGAACTAATTACACTACATAACGTATCTAATATTTGTTCATAGCGATAAATTATAAAATATAACATCAGACATACCGTTATTTATATACCCTAGGTACACTTGTGCCTGCTTCTCTACAAGTGTTGCTAATCATAAAATGCAGTCAGCAACAAATAAAAAAATAAAGAAGAAAATATTGACGTCTTCAGTTATTAAAAAAAAAAATGGAAACGACTATTGGGAGTACGACTACGAATGGTTTTATCAGCTCTTGGCGGGCTCAGCCTTATCACTAATTAACCCACATAAGCCAATGTTAATTGTTGAAAAGGAAACTCATACTGATGCCTGGCTGAAAAGGTGTAATTTTGTATATTGTTGTATGTATGTATAAAGCAAATGTGGTGGGGTTTGTATTTCTATCTGGATAGGTCATTTAACTCGCCTCACCAACCACTATAATTAGCATGATCATTCTAATCAAACAACGGCAGTAAACTCCACATTTCTACATGCGATGAGATAATATTCTATATACATTGGTTAAATGACAAATGTATACGGATTTTAATGGCTAATAGCATGAAAAAAAACATTTGTATTTTAAGGTATTTATAATTTATACTAATGTGTCTTAATATAAGCAGTTCCATATACAATCAACCATTATATATTTTTAACACTTAAGATTTGTCGAGGAAAATCAGGCTCAGATGTTGTCCACATGTGATTTGCCGTTAAAATTCTATTCCAGGAAATGAAATTTAAAGACAAACAAAAAAGAGCGTAAAATTTTTAATTTTAAAAACCCGACAACACCATTATAATTCTATGTACATGTGCATAATATACATATACATACATATAGCCTACATACATAGCCACATATAATATATACACAAAATATTTTCGTGCATTTAGTTTTATCACAAAACAAATCTTTACGGAGTGGGCGTATATACATATAATATAACAATTTTGTAAATATATATATATATATAAATATAAAAACCAGTTTCAATTGAAGGCTGATTACAGAGCAAGCAATAAATAATATCATTATTGTTTGGCTTTTCTAAGATAAGAAACGAGATACTTGCGAAAGCAATATTATTTGATAAAGCAAATTGGTAAGCAACAACAATATGACACTATTAATAGCAACCATTTGAAAAAGAAAAAAAAAAAATATATATATATAAACTATAATAATATTAAAAGCGATTGTTTTGATTAATAATAATATTCTATTAAATAACTGCGCGCTTAAAATTTATAATTCTAAAAATAAAACTAAAAACCAAATTACGATAACAACTTTTAATAAAAAAAATTAGAATAGGCCTAAATTATAACACCAATTATAATGGAAAAATTACTGCGAGAATATTTCTTTTATTATTAAAATAAAACAAATAAAATAAATATAGAAGTGCATCCATTAAATACCTGTTATTGTCATAATGATAAATGAACTGGATATTTATTAAAATGGCGAATTCAGTAGCTTTATGATTATTTACTTTAATTCTATTGCCACCTGTTTTACATAAACAATCAAAAGATAGGGAAGATAGGGAAATATAGAAATAACAAAATAAAATAAAAATAACCTAAAAGACGAACGCAATGTGTTGGTGTTTAATTGATAAACTCTGGTTCCATTTTGTAAGCGTGGCGGGTATAGAATACGCATATATATACACACACACATGCATATACTTATATATATATGGACTACAATTCTACGTGAGCTTTGTTATCAGGGAAAAAAAACCAAATAAATACCCAAACAGAAGCAGCGCACTATTGAGAGTGAAATTATAGGGAACAAACACCATCTTTGTCGGGTATAATGCACGCATATACAAATATATAATACATACACACATTAAGAGTAAAAACTAAATAAAAAATTGTACAAGTGATGAGCTCATCAGAGTACGACTCACATGTTGTTTACATTTATGTTGTATTTTCAAATACTTCTGGCGAAATAATTTTTGATGCAACAGTTTTGTGGAAGTGTCGGGCACGGAATCGGTTTCGGTGCCGGTAAGCGACAGTGCACATTTCTTTAAAGGGTAGTTAAAATGAGAGAATTGAAAATTGGGATAGTAGTAGTGTAAGTAGAGCAATTGCTTTCCTAACATATGCTTTTTATCTCACAGTCATATATATACTTGCACGAAGTGACAGTTTAAATGGGGTTACCTTTACCGACTGCATTTCAAACAAAGTACATCTAAAAACAGAGGAACACTAAAAGTTGCGTGTGTATTTGTGTTTTGTTTGTCAATGATGTTGTGTACATGTATATTTATAATTACCATCTGCTATTGTCCACCGTATTTCACTTGTAATCGGATCGATTGCTGTGAGACCGCCACCCAGCGTTGAAAAAACCATCAACGCCTCCTCATCGCGAGCAAGGTCCGTACAATCCTATATAGACCAAGAACAATACGTTAATTTCCATCATGTATTTTTTGGAGACACTAATTTATTTAATGCAATTTTTTTTCACAATCCTACCGTTTTTTCTTTTTCACTGCTCACAACTTCTGCTGAGTCGGTATTTGCACTTGTCGTTTGTTGTATAGCTGATGCAATCGTACCGCTGAATAATAAAATAAAAGCGCAACAAGAAACGTAGATTTTCATTTTGCAAATTCTTTCCGACGATAACGTCGCTGACTTTTTTGCCAACATCGCGTAAGACAGGGTGCATATATGCATAAATTTATTGAGTTGTATATTATATAGTTGTATTTTTGTAACTATTTTATTTTAATAAGCTGTATCATATTTTAAGTTTTTCATTTAATTTTTTTTTTCTTCAATTTGACACTTCAAACAATTGCTTTGATGTTATTGCGTATTTCTTTCACTCTTCATTGTTGCGTAGTGTTGTACTGTTCGCGAGCGTTTGACCAAAAAAAGGTATTAATGGTACTGAACTAGTTTTAATTCAAGTACCAATGCTCAAATGGGAACGAATAAGAGTTCACATACATTAAACAAACTGATTCGAAGGAATAAATATAGTGACATAAAAAAATTATAAGTATCGAAATTAATCGATCATACTAATTATTACATGTAGTTCTTAGTTTAATTGTTTTAATTTATTTTAAGAAAATAATTGTTATGCAGTTACCCAGAGCGTAAGTTAATTTCACAAATGAACCAGCTCATCTGAAAAATACCAAAATGTAAAAATAAACTAAAATTGGCCATTCCCACGGCATATTAACAGCTGTTGTAACGGCGTTGCACAATGCGGCTACCGGTCGCTAGTTTAACAAATTTATTTACCAAACGCTATTTGCAAACACAAAATTCTATCCAATATGCGAAGCAACAGCCGAAAAATCTTAAAGGAAGAAGCAAAAGTTCCCAAGATTGGCTTATTCGACAGCTAGCCGATCCTTACGTCGAAAAAGCACGCATGTTAAATTATCGTTGCCGCAGCGCATTCAAGCTTTTGGAAATAGATGACAAATACAAAATACTTCGACCAGGAGATGTTGTAATTGATTGTGGTGCAGCTCCTGGTAGCTGGACTCAAGTGGCCGTTGAGCGAAGTAATGCAAATGGAAAATTAGAACGTGCGACCTTGGGTGCGGTGTACAGCATTGACCTATTACATTTTCATGCGGTGCCAGGAGCAACTATTTTTGGCGGCATGGACTTTACCTCACCAAATGCCCAGAAGCGCTTGCGTAAGTCCCTAGAAGGACGTCAAGTAAACTGCGTACTATCAGATATGGCACCCAATGCAACTGGTGTGCGTATGCTAGACCAAGAAAGCATAACAAATCTATGCTACGAAGTATTAAGTTTTGCTCTGGCCATGTCAGCTCCTCAAGCCAATTTGGTAGTTAAGATCTGGGATAATGGCGATGTACCTAAACTGGAAAAAGACATGCTGCGTTACTATGATAAAGTAAAACGAGTAAAGCCTCGTGCTAGCCGTGGTGATTCAGCTGAACATTATTTACTGGCGCGTGGATTCAAAGGCGTAGATTTAATAACAGCATAGCCATTTCATTTTCATTTATTTAAATAATAGTAAATTATAATCGCTTTATTTAACAGTAAAGAACTTTAAATTTATTTAATTTATATATTTATTTATATATATATATATATATATATATATATTTCTTTAATTTATATATTTATTTATATATATGTATATATATATATATATATATTTATTTATTTAAACAAATTAAATATATATATTTAATTTTTTTTAAAAAGAACATAAATTTGCTTTTTTTATTAAATAAATCAGTCATGACTTCAATATTGTTATGTTTACAATATATATTAGCCGCCTATGTTTTCCTGTGCTAATAGCGAAATATTTTTTTATGAGTTTAATATTTAAATAAGGGTCATTGTCAAACACTTTTTGTTGCTAGCATAACAATTTAATTTTTGGTTAAATTTTATAAAATTAAACTGCAAACAGTAAATTATAAATAACCCCTACTATCACAATAGCATTCGAGTTAACAGTCACTCACAATATTAATGTAATCGAACATCGATACCAATACTTCGCGCCATACACCATCCGGCAACGCCGTGCTATTTTGCTTGAGTTGAAACATCGAAATTGTTACACCAGCTGGTTTCAGCACCAAAGTAAAACCCAATTGTAATCCTGTAATTTATCCAAAAACTGAATCATGTCAATCGCAGACACTATTGAATACCTTACATTAGGTAATCCCATCAGCCGGGGAGTAATCAACTCTTCTTCCTATGTTTTACGTTCCATTGTAAGTAGCAAATTTACAGTTGCATATTAAACTTATTCATAATTTTTTTCGATTAGGGCCTACGACCCAAAAAAGCAGGCATAGATAGTTCACCAGTGATAATGCAGGCACATACACAACCACAAAATATTTCGCTGCATAGCCTGGTAGGCAGCCATTACCATTTTGTAAGGATTGCCGGCATAGGCGGTGCATCGGCCATTTTTATGGGTGCCTATTGCAAATACTACCTGCAGGATGTGCGGGATCCCAAGGAACAACAGGAGTCGCAGCAATTTGTTGATCTGGCCAATCGCATACATTTTCTTCATTCATTTGCTCTAATGTGTGTACCTCTCGCTCATCACCCATTGCTTGTAAGTATATCTGTACACATTTTTGCTTCATTTTTTTTTTGTAAAGGGAAAGTCCCACTTTCTTACCAGAGCATTTTATTGGTTCATTATCATATTATATCAAAATTTCCAATTGTTATATGAGATATTTATACTAAAAAGTAAATATAAGATATTTATATTGGCTTTTACGTGTCGATTCGGCTTGAACAAAGGAGAAAATTTGGGATGTATTCACTAAATAAAAGAATTCCGTAATTTTTTATAAGTTGTTTATTGTAGCATCATAAAGCTTTTCAGTTAATTTTTTATTTGTAAAGTTAAATCTTTGAACGGAATTTACAACAACTCGCGTTACTTATTGAATGTTCTGATTAATGCACAATTCGCATTTGATTTTCAAAATGTATTATATAATATATATATATATATATGTGTGTGTTTTGTGTAAAAATGTAATTGACTCTTCCTCGCTTAGTTAGTTCTGAGTATACCTCAGTTACAAAATAATTATGATTTGAGTTAAATTTAATTTTTGTTGCTAAGCGTTTTCAAAATTATCTTCTTTAAGATGCGAAGATTGTATATGAAATTTGTATATATATGTATATATACATATAGGTATGTGTTACGTTTTTGAAAGCTAAAGCTAATATATTCAACAACCACTAATTGCAGCTTAAAAGTAAATTTTAATACCACATTATTAAATACTTGTATACAATAACTGCTATTATTAATATTAACATTGTTTAGAGTGATATGAGAGAGGTTCATAGCTGATATGGGTTTGGGGTACAGGAAACATTTATTGTCTTCTTAATATTTCATTCTTATTTGATTTTTGTGTTTTATCTTTATCTTAACTTCTGTTTGTTTATAAAACGTACCAAAACACAGCTTCAATAACGCTGTTTTAAATTTAATTTTAATTGTTTTTATCTTTGTTTTTTTTTTTTTTTAATAATTTTTGTTTTCAGCCTTATTCGATAAGTATAAGTAAATCGTAGATCTTTCTTCTGGGTTACTAAGCCAACATCTAAAGCTAACACCAAAAATATGCAGAGTATATATTATTGTCTAACACTTAAATGCATATACCTATTATAATATTATAATTTATGTATAATTTTATATATTCTTTTGATTTTATAGACTGGCGCCATGATGACCGTGGGTACTATACTCTTCTCAGGTTGCATGTATTATCGTGCCCTGACCGGTGAGAAGCGGCTACAGCAATATGCCACCGTTGGCGGCTTTTGTTTGATTGGTGCCTGGCTGAGCTTAGTGTTTTAGATGGATTGTAAACGTTTTGGATATTCACATGATATACAAATACAAATACAAATATAAATACATACAGTTCTCTATTTATAAAATCAACTTAAGCTAAAGCCTAAATGAATTTACTTGAGTTCGGCAGCTGCTTTTTAATATAATATAAATATATAATATAAACAATTATATATTTATATATATTTTGTTAGATGCTTTTCGAAAGCGTTTTTTTATCATTAATTTATATATATATATCTTTATCTTTAGTAAATATATATTGATCTACACAATGAATTTAAAATATTCATTTAATAATTTAACTTAAATTAAGTTTGCAGCAAATGGAAGATAATTTCTTAAGATACATTTAATTTATCTTTTGTTAAATGCATTAAAACTCTTCTCTGTAGATGAATTAAATGCAATTCTACTTAGGATAACGAGTTAAATACATTCATGTAAATGTTAATTAAAAAAAATAAAGAAAGAACAAACAAAATAAAGAAATATTAGTAATATGTTGGAGAAAACCATAAACCAATAAAAGAAATAAAAAGCTTAATAAATTGTTACATTTATTGTGTATACCTGTACATAAATAAATTACTATAAAAACATACATTTTGTACATTTATACTAGGCGTAACATTTTAGTTTTTCTTTTTGACTTATTGCCATATATTTTTGAATCGTTATTGTTGTCAGTATGGAACACATTTTATAGACCTGCAATTAAACCTTTTAAAGGCCATTATGCACGCGTTGAGCTAGAAATAATTTCCCTTTTTTATATAAATATTCTTTTTGTTTTTCATCATTTGATTTACACTCGTGAATGTTCATCTTATTGTCATTCGTCCTTTTCTAGTTAAATTATCTTTTATCTAACATTCACTTATGTTAGTTAGTTATCCTATATATGATTTGTACATGGGTCTTGTAAAAATTCTTCTATGATATTTGTTTGTTTCTCTTTTTGGGTTTTAGTGTTTTTGTTTTTGATTTTACTTTTGCTATCCTAGTAATTTCTGCTTGGAGGCCTCCGCAAATAGGAAGGTCTTCTGTATGCGCGCATTAGCAGCCGGGTGGTTTGTTATTGGTTCCAGTATCTTAAGTATGTAGTCTTTGAAAGCCTTCGGAACGGCGAAGTGTCAAGAGTCTTTCTTTGTGCGTAGGTTGTCCTCATGCGCCTGTCAAAGATTTATTTGAATTTTACAATATAATATTGAATATTATAATCTATAGTTTACCTTTTGTGCAACCTTTAGCAGTGCATCGAATGTAGAATCGCCTGTCTGCTTGACCATGCTATGGAATACCTTCTTCTCACTGACCGTAAGCAGCTCAAATGGTGATCCAAACTCTACAGCACGTCCCGCATCCATTACTAAAACCTTATCCGAATCCATGACGGTGTGCAATCTGTGAGCAATTGTTAGTACTGTGCAATCCTTGAATTTATTTCTTATTGTGGTCTGTATAAGTGCGTCGGTTTGTGGATCTACGTTGGCTGTAGCCTCATCCATCACAAGTATACGATTTTCACGTAAGATGGCACGTGCCAGGCAGACCAACTGACGCTGACCCACACTGAAGTTAGTACCACCTTCGGAAATTTTGCTTGATAATCCACTGGGCAAATCGGCTACAACTTCTTTTAATTTGACTTCCTCCAGGGACTCCCAGAGTTTGGCGTCAGAGTATTCGTCAAACGGATCGAGATTATAACGCATGGTGCCCGAAAATAGCACAGGTTCTTGTGGAATAATGGAAATCTTACTACGCAAATCGTGCAGTCCCAGATCGTTGGTGTTACGACGATCAATAATGATGGATCCCTCGTTATAGGATAGTCGGAATAGTGCATTAATCAGAGATGACTTGCCGGCACCAGTACGTCCAACGATACCCACCTTCTCACAGGGCTTAATGTCAAGATTCAAGGAACGCAGCACATAATCCGCTTCCTTTTCGGGGAAGTAGCGTAAGCTAAGATCATCAAATATAATCTTACCCTCATCAGGCCACTCATTTGGTGGTTTCTTATTGGGCTTCGACTCAAAGTCACCCTCAGGTTCAAGATCCTCATATTCAACAACACGTTCCACGGCTGTCATTGTATTCTCCAGCTCTGCGGACTGTCGCATACCCCACTGGACCATACCGGTCATGCCCATAGCCTGTATACCATTAAAAAAGAAGAATTAATATCTGTTGATTTTAAATGATTAAAATATAATGTGAATCAAACCTGAGTAATTGCCAGACCAACGTCGCCGCCATTCTCCGGTGAGAACAGGAAGAAACTAAGTGTAACAATCGCAATATATAGCACACACACCATATCCAACCAATAGCCGAACGCACGGCTGGTGGCCAGGAACATGTAAAAGCCAGAGCTATGCATATCCTGGAAGTTATCGAACTCTGCAATAAGTTCCTTCTGTGCGCCGCATGCACGGATAGTGGGCAAACCATTCAAGGAAGCGCTCAAGTGCGAGTAGATAGGAGAACGAGCTTAAACCAATGATATACATATTAGTTAAGTCTAAAGGTTAAAAATTGTTCTTTGACTTACTTGTGGCTTCCAATCGCTTGACATCACGTGATGTGGTCAAGTAGAAGGAACGTAGCATATAGAAAATAATGACCAGGACTAAAGTAACTAGCAGATACCAAACATTGATAATACAGAGTACAATAATAATGCCTACGATGCACAGAAAGATTTGCATAACATCCATCATAACCGATGGTAAGATCTCATCGACTTGACCCAGATCCTTGGAGAAACGATTAAGAATACGACCAGATGGATTTGTGTTAAAGAAATGCATTGCCGCACGGGTAACACCTTGGAACATATTATTATGGAGCACCGTCGAACTCTTTGATGCCAGAGAGAAGAACAGAACACTGCGCACCAGGGAAAACACAATAACCAAAACATTGATGGCTGTAAAATAGTATATATCGATGGGGTCGGTGTCACTGTTAATCCTTGGCATAAAAGAGCGACGTAAACGTGATATAAATGTATCCGACACTGTATGACCATTTTTATTCACCCTGAAAACGATAGGCAAAAGATTTGTATGAGCATAATATCATATTGGAGTTCCTACTTAACCAATTAAATACAATTTACATACCAGTAGGACAAGAACATATCGCCGCCAGAGCCGAGAACCTGGGCGCCAATGCAGAAGAAAGCAAATATAAAGAATAGGAAGAAACCATTAGCAGCAAAATATTTTTTGTATAGTCCCATGCCAATGCGTCCCTCTGTACGGGTCTCCTGTGCCTGCATAGGAGACTCGTTGCCCAGGGATTCTGCAGCGGATTCCAGGGATGAGACACTGTTTTGACGACTGCGCAATTTGCTGACTTGCGATAGTTTACGCTTTTCGGCATCGCCTGAAGCACCCTCATCTTTCTTGCTGGGATCTGTTAACATTTGAGCAAAGTCCAATCCACTCTTACTCATGGATTCATATGTACCCTTAGCAGTAATCTTGCCCTTGTCTAGAATTACAATAAGATCGGCCTGCTCCAGGAACTGCAGCTGATGTGTCACCAGCAGCACAATATCATCACGAAGGAAACCACGCATACACTGATCAAAGAGATGACGTCCAACATGTGTGTCTACAGCGCTAAGCGGATCATCCAGCAGGTAAATGTCTGCCTTGCGATACACGGCACGTGCCAAACTAATACGTGCCTTCTGACCACCTGATAAAGAAGCGCCACGCTCGCCTACAATTGTCTTATCGCCGTAAGGTAGCAATTCAAAATCACGTTCCAACGCACACTTCTTTACCACTTGACGATAGCGACTCTTGTCCATAGGCAGACCAAACAAAATGTTTTGACGTACTGTGCCGGTAAACAGCCAGGGCTCCTGGGAGGCATACGACAAGGTACCATTGACACGCACTGTGCCTGATTCAGGTGGCAGCTCGCTAAGTACGGTTTGTATCAAACTGGATTTACCCGAACCAACGGGTCCGATGACAGCTACCAGTTGTCGTGGCTTGAACTTTAGGTTTATATTATCCAGTGTGTAATCAGTAGCCTTAGAATCCCACTTGGCTTTCATTTTATTGATAACTACGCCGTATTCCGCTTCGCTCGTACGCCGGCTGCTGGGTTTAAGTACACCAGTAACTGCTGCTGTTGGCTCCTGTACCAGGCTTGATGGTGCCTTATTGCCCAGCTTTTGATCATTAACATCATCAGATTTGTCTCGAACTTTCGTCTCCTCGTGCATCATGAACTTTTGTATACGTTTTATTGAAACAAGTAACTCAGCAGTCTATATATAGGATGTAATTAAAAGAAATTATAATATTTTCTTTCAAATATTAAATATTTTTTAAAATCTGCACAAACTGCCAGCAGTTGTAAGTTATCTTACGTTACAGTGATAATGCATAACAATTCAGTTAAAGTCTAATATATTAAAACTGTTATTCATTTAGTTAACTTTACCTGTGAGATACCCATGGGGAAGTAAATAGTCATCGTATTACGCAGAATATTGTAGTAGGCGGTAATCACAAAGGCTTTCTCGGCAGTCAAGAGCTGACCCAATAACACAAAGCCCACCAAGCTGACGAAGACGGATATACGTGTGACATACATAATGAAACTTTGTAGAGTACCACGGATATAGTTAACTTTTCGTATGGCATTCATTTCCTTGCCTCGCACATAGTTGATCATCTTGCTGAAGGGTATTTCCCAGGCATACATTTTGATCACTTGGATTCCGGATATGATTTCATTCATCATGCGTACACGTTCGTCGGTTCTTAGGGCAGTTTTGAGGCGGAGAACAGATGTCTTTTTGCCCAGATATGCTTGTAGTGGCACAAAGAGTAACATCACAGCAACACCAAAGAAGGCGGAGACACCAATCTACAAGGACATAGTAAATGAACAGAATTAATTTTTACTACTTATTCAAGGTGGAGTTTAAAGGTTTTACCTCTCTGTACATAAGCCAAGTAACCACTCCAATTTCCACAGGTCCAAGCCATAAATAATGCATATGTATAACAGAAACATCCAGACGGCCCACATCGTTCGATATAAGATTAACCACTTGACCGATGGTTGTATCCCCCAGTGCTGTACGACTCAGACGCAACGCCTTGCGATAAATCATGCTGCACATGGCAATGCGCACCTTCATACCCGTGTGGAACATACCCAGCATATACGGATGCATAAACATAACATTGAATGCACTGCATAAGATGACGCCTGCGGCATATAGATATCCCTTTGTCTGATCTTCACTATTTTGATTATTCGAATCCGCATAAAAGGCCACCAGACCGCCCAGACACAGAGGTTGTGTGACGCTAAAATAAAAATGTATAATAATTGATCATAAATAATTTTGAATTGAGCGATTATGTGGGCGTGCTCAACTTACCGGAAACCCATTTCCAATATAAACAATACAAGTCCCATTGAACCGAAGTTCCAGCCAAAGGTTTTCATCATTGTCTTAAACAGGCTCGGTGTTTTCTTTTTCTTGCTTTTTTCTTCCACCTCCTTTTCCCAGGCATCGCTTAACTTTTTGCCAAGTTTATCTGAAATATAAAATTATATAATATCAATAAAAAAATATGTTTGTATATATGTATAAAATGCGAAAAAAAAACACATAAAATGATAACCTTTGATTTCCTTTACCATGATTTTTTATGCCTATAAATCGAAACGTCAAATATTTATTATCTTTGGCTTAGCTAAGAGTTATAACACCCCGTAAAAACCCAATTTTCAGTTAACTGGCCATTATATGGGGTGATTAACAGTCATATGGCTAATCCCAGCAGAGCGACCAATTGCAAACATAATCACATATCATGGACAAGCCTCTAGACATAGTCATGGGTACTTCCGTAGTATATTGATCATTGTTTGAAATTAATCTCAAGCTTTTCAATAAATACTTAATAAAACACAATATAAATATATATATACACGTTAACTTTTCATATTTGGTGTTGTTAAATATTTAGTTAAGATAAGATTTGTAAACGTATCCGAAACCCACTTAATGTTAACACAGTTGTCTCTATGGGCTCATTTATTATAGCTAAATCGGCGTCTGGTATATCACTTTAATATATCATATATCAAAATTGGTCAAAAGGAAACTCATTAATTGCGGCATAGAAAATTGTCAAAGCTATCATTGACGAATATTGACTATCATTGAGCACCTGATATTCTTTTTATTTATATAAATCGTTCTTGAAGAATCAAAGTTCATTATTTTTTTCCCCCATTTTGCAATCGCAGCATAGTCTATAAATTTTAGATAAACTAAAAAATTGAATTGGATTTTAGACCGGATATAATAGGTTGCTATAAGTCATTGAAGCTTTAATTGTATCAATTGATTAGCCAAAATCTTATCACGGCATGTGGTAGCTATTGATTTATGAAGCGAACTCTTTATAATGTAGATAAGTTTAAGAAATATAGCATAAAATATATTATTATATATATATATACTTAAACTCTTTTACTTATCCAATAAATAAAAACTTTAAACTTTTCCCAATATATTCTCGGTATTAAAAATAAATATCAGACCACATGCTTTTATTCTATCTAATCATTAAAAGCTGCGCCTTGGAGTGTTGTCTCAGTGCCGTCACTATGCCACTTCAAGATATTTCTATTGATGTAGTTGTATATATATACAATATTATATATCCTTATATAAAACGCAATTAAATTATATTTCCTATAAATGTAAGAAATATTACTTCATATAAAATATTACTAATGCAAATGGGATAACTAAAGTGCAGTGATAAGATTGCAATATAAACCACATGTTAATCTTCACCACCTGTTTCTATCACCTGGATGAGTAGTTGCCAGTCATCGTTAGTCATGAATCAGCTAAGGCTACCCTTCTACTTAAAAACAGTTTAATATTATTAATAATATTACTATTTATTCAGCATATTAATGAACATCAATTATTATTATACTTGACCAACGAAAGCTTTGACAGAGAAAATCTCATTGGTTATTCAAAGCACAAAATTTTCAATCTCTGAGTAATTACCGAAACGAAAGTAATCAATATTTAAAAAAAAAACACATATTATGAATATCTGTAAAATGTCTTGAAGGTATCCCAAAAATAGGTAAAGAAGTGACTCATTTTAACTTACCGGATTTGTGCTCGTTGAGTGCTTTATATAAATCACCTTCATCTAATGTTTTCTTACGTCCTTTGCAAAATGTGGGCATGGTATAACTACAAGTATATGAGAGTATATAATTTATATTTATTTTTTTATTAAAGCACATTTTATATATAATTTAAAAAGGAAAAACTTACCAAAACATAAGCGATGACAATGGATTGGATTTCTCGCGCGGATTCGGCGGTAATTGATCAGCTTTAGTGGACTGCATCTTGATGGTCGTTATCTAAATCTGTCTATCCGGGGCTAATAATAAACTTAATATCTTGTCATTTGTTATGTGTAACAACAATCAACGAGCTCCCCTGCAAGTCAGATTAAACATATAAATATATATATATTACCTTGATATTGAGTTTGTTCGTCAAAATCAAATATTTGTTGTCGCAATTGGAAAGCAAAAATTAGTTACTGATAAGATTCCTATATAGATTGATTAAACACTATTCCTTAAGCGGTTTCTATAGCTGGCAATGTCACCATACTCTTCTATATATACAACTTATTCCAATTGGGAGGGTAAAGCCTTAAATAGCTTCTAGATATGCTATTGTAAGTAATATACCAATTATAAAGCGTATCTGGAATCATGCTTACTGCGGCAATTGAAATAGTTAATGGGTAAATTTTCTTTGAGGCCATTAAACGCTTGAAAACTAATTGTCAGACTGATTATTAATTATTTTCTATATAATATATAAAATAGTATATTATCACTTCTGTTGTAATATTTCTTTAATTATATATTTTATATTATTAACTTTGTCTTGCACTTTGAGCTATTGTATTTCTTTATTTGTAACACCTTTGGCCAGGTTTTTTCCAATTATTTTTAATCCAAAGCACTTAACACTTATATATTACACATAACAATTTTTAAATTTTGGTGACTTAACACTTAAAATAATAATTTCGATGGACTCACTAAATGGCACTGGGATCGGATAACAGCAGCGCGCCACGCTCGTTTCAGATTAACAACTGTGGCTGGTGGTCAGATGGGAAGCGCTTTTTATAGGCTGAGATATTACCTGTTATCAGTTTTCGAATTCGAAATTCGTGGTGAGATCAAAAGAGAAATTTTGTGTGATACGAGGACGCACCAACCATTTAGGATTTAATATAAGAAAATGATTGCTCACAGCATGAGCAGCGTCTATGGTGTACAATTTGTTCCTACAATCAAAAAGTTTGCTTTGACGCTCCATTAAAAGGTTTAATTGCTTGAATTTAGGGTTTAGTTTGTATATTGATAAATACACAAATTAAGTAGATTTAACCAATTATTCATTGATATGTCCATTACATTATGTTGTTATTACCTTATGCAAGATATTGTTGATTTGAGCCGTCGCAATTATATCAATAAAAAAATATTGTATGTAAATGCAAAAACTTGAAGAAGAAACTTATACACTTTTATTGCAAATCAATAAAGAAAAAATAATTGTGCCAATTTAAAGGGGTGCAATTCACTTATAAACACTAGTTATTATTGTCGATTTAACTAAAGTGTGCTCTATGTGCTTGTTTTATAGAATTAAATGTAATTGTGCAATAAAAAAAAACGTTAAACAAGTTTGTGCAAGCTCGAATCCTTAACTTCTTCTTCTTTCTATTTCTAGGCAGCGCAGGCGCTGTTAATCGATATTAATGCTAGCTATATAAAATGTTACGTGTATTTAAGAAAAATTTAAAATGTCGTAAAGTGGAATATAATCAATTTATAAAAACAAAAAGTTTAAAATAAATGTGTTGTATTAAAATAATTAATTATTTAAATATTTTGTTAGCTATGTATGAAGTGAACTATTTTAAAAATTCGCGCGCTCTTACCGGTGAACTATAACGCAAAAAAATGCTCCTGTTAGATTACATATAATTTCGATAGAACACCGATAAGCAATAACAAAAGTGTGCATTAACACACACACCGACTCGTACGCTATTTAGTAATTATACGGTTTAATTTTGCTGTTGAGAATTGATCTTCACGGGTAATAAATAATTGATTAAAGTTAATTTGTACGTTTTAAAGATCAGGAGCTGGAAACAAAGTGCCATGCAGTCGCTTATGAAGAGTACATTGAAGATCGGTAAGTTGTGTCTAACGTTTGGACTTTGATACTTGTTGAATATGCAAATTATGTGTCCTTATCACCTTGTAGGTCGCAACTCGGCGCATATACGTCAAATTGCATCTCTTTCTGCTTTACCTGATACGCATCAAATGCTACAGAAAACATGTCGGGATTTTGCCAACTCTGAACTGTGTGGACAAAATGCAGCTAAATTCGATCGTGAGCATCTTTATCCTGCGCAACAAATTAAACAAATGGGTGAACTGGGCCTTATGGGTGTAGCAATACCAGAGGAGCTTGGTGGTACAGGTTTGGACTATTTGGCCTATGCCATCGGTATGGAAGAGATATCTCGAGGTTGTGCATCTGCTGGTGTGATTATGTCGGTAAACAACTCGTTGTATTTGGGTCCTTTACTAAGCTTTGCAAATGCGGCTCAGAAAAGTGCCTTCATAACACCATATACGACTGGCGACCGAGTAGGATGCTTTGCACTCTCCGAGCCTGGAAACGGCTCGGATGCAGGTGCTGCATCTACCATAGCAACAGAAAAAAGTGATCATTATGTGTTAAACGGTACTAAGGCCTGGATAACCAACGGCTATGAGGCAGAAGCAGCCGTTGTGTTTGCCACAACTAACAAACAAATGAAACACAAGGGTATCTCAGCTTTTATTGTGCCCAAAAGCCTTAAGGGGTTCTCAATGGGCAAGAAAGAAGATAAGCTAGGTATTCGTGGTTCATCTACCTGTCAGCTAATATTCGAAGACTGTGAAATACCCAAGGAATCCCTGCTAGGTGAGCCGGGTTTTGGGTTTAAAATTGCAATGCAAACTTTAGATGCTGGTCGTATTGGTATCGCTAGTCAGGCACTAGGCATTGCGCAGGCCGCATTAGAACTTGCCGTAGACTATTCTCAAAAGCGTCAAGCATTTGGAAAACCCATATCAAAACTTCAAGCCATTCAGCAGAAAATAGCGGACATGTCACTGGCCGTAGAGTCGGCAAGGCTTCTGACTTGGCGAGCTGCTTGGCTTAAGGATAATAAACAATCTTATACCAAAGAGGCCGCAATGGCTAAATTGGCTGCCTCTGAGGCTGCTACCATGTGTGCACATCAGTGCATACAAGTTTTGGGCGGTATGGGCTATGTTAGTGATCTCGCTGCGGAACGTCATTATCGAGATGCCCGTATAACAGAAATTTATGAAGGTACTTCAGAAATACAACGCCTAGTCATTGCAGGTTCAATACTTAAGGAATATGCTAGCTAATTTTGTTCGATTCCATTTTTTAAATTTCTAATCTTTTTTGGCACAATGTTTAAAGACAATTTAATTTTCTAATATAATATACAATTTATAAACTGCATAAAGATAAATATAATATTTATTTAATTGGTTTTAAAAGAATTTAAAATTTTTGTTTAATATATTTTACATATTCATTTAAAAGATAAAAGCCGTTACACTTATTTGATAGTATTTGATCTTACTATGTAGATTTACTAGTCAAAGTGGTAGATTTGTTTAATAAAATAGTATTTTATTAAACGGCTTTCAGGGTATTTTTGCATATGCTTTATTAGGTCACACTGATACCTTTTTACAGCGGCGTCAACATCACTACGCACATTTCGATAAAGTTTTGTATTCAGCTGATATTTATACGTTATAAAGGCATTTAACGCCTTGTAATTGCAACAAGTGAGTGTTAATGGGGTTTCTTACAATTTTTACATATTCGCGCAACAATCTTAATGCACATTAGCGCCAATCTACTAATTCTGTTTTATATTTGTCCCCCAGGCGTTCCATAGTGACAGGAATAGCCCATAGGCTAAATTCAGCAGCAACAGCTATGGATGTTGTTTGTGTAATTGATACTGCTGTTGGTGATCATCTGGATGATCGTCTTTGTGCTCTTGAGGAGATTAAGCAAGCTGTTCAATCAGCGGGTGCCAATTTTCAGCGTGTACAGGTGCGTTTTTGCGTTGGCGGCCAAAAGCCAACAGACAGTGAAAAATGGAACATGTTATACAATAATATTAAATTTATAACGTGTCCTTGCAGTTTGAAAGATTAGATTATGGTGAAACGAATGTGCTGGAAACATTCATTGATGCCGATGTTGCCATTATAGATTTAAGCATATTAGCGCAACAGCGTCCTCTTTCATATCATTATGGCGTACGTGAAAGTTTCGGAATGAAGGAGAACATTTTGATCTACAATGATATGGAGTCCAAACAGACGCTCAGCCTTAGGGTATGTGTACAGTATAACAGGTGTGAAGATTGATTTGCAAAGATGTTCGGTATAAATAGCAGCTGCAGCCCAACAACAACTACACAAATATAGCAGCATAATCGACACATTAAGAGATAAGATAAATTCCTAAATAATAAGTATTTTGACTTGTGTCTGAATACTGTGTATATTAGCAGCAGCCGCAGCACCAAAAGCAACCAAAAAATCGTGTTTGTTGTTGATTTTTGTGCTTCCGTTGTGTTGAAAACGAAAAAAAAAAATTGTTATATTTTTTTTGGCCGCCACAACACGAACACCTAAAAGCAATAAAACCACATCAAATAAATGCACAGACGCCAACGCAAAATACAAAACAGCACGCACGCCGAGCTCTCACACACATACAAGCTTACACAGACAGCAGTATAAACAATCAAATCGCCTACATGCAGTTACAGTGGCGTCCACAGCATATTTGGCATTGCATACATTTATAGTTACAGTGACATCCAAAGAAAATGAAACAGCCAAAGCAATATACTAAACGTTAATCCTCTTATCTTATACCTTCCAGCTCTCCTGTGCCAATTACTTGTTTCTTAGCTATAAACTGAACGCGGAAACGAACACCTGCAATATTACTAACCAAGCAAACAATAAGGACCCACCAGCCGATGGACGCCTACCCACATTACAGTCACGACTTAAGCGCAAGCTACAAGATGTGGAAATACAATCAAAGTATGTTCATAAATAAATAAGTTGCTCAAGAATCTCTGTACAAACTTTCCCTTATTCATCGCTTTTACTTGCAGGGCGCATATGCGTGAAAAGTTTCTCATTGATTTACGGGCGGCACGCGATGCATACGCACCTAGCGATGATAAGCTAAAGAGTATTCTTCATGGGGTGAGACATTTATTTAAAAATAACAAGACACTCCTTCGATAAATATCAACGAAAGTTGTAATAGTATTACTAAACATTTTTATATGTTACAATATTTGCTGTACTGTTGGCTAATAAGACACAATTTACTTCCTTTCTGTTTTCCTGTATGTAGATGAGAACTCGTTTGGATGATTCACACGTTCTATGCGGTGAGGTATTACATAGCTATATGTATTCACTACGAGATGTGCAGGATTATGATGCGATGGTGCGTCTGGTTGACGATTTAAAGAATATACCAAACACACGAAAATTTGTTGAGACTGGAAATATGAGCTTTTTATATGCATTTGCGCTGAACCGACGCAATCGACCAGGTGATCGCGAAAAGGCTCTAGACTCTTCACTTAAAGCGCTAGAAAAAAAAGAAAATCAGTTTCCTGACATGTTGTGTTTATGTGGTCGTATCTATAAGGATATATTTGTAGAATCCGACTGTACAGACACCAAAAGCTTAGAGAATGCCATTAAATGGTATCGTCAAAGTTTTGAAGTGCAACCAAATGAATATGCCGGGATCAATTTGGCTACACTGCTTGTGATCGAAGGCAAGGAGTTTAGCAATACTGTGGAGCTGCAGCATATTGGCATGACATTAAATAATCTTATTGGCAAAAAGGGTAGCTTGTCGACACTCAGCGGATACTGGGATGTTGCCACATTTTTTGAGATCTCTGTGTTGGCCGAGGACTATGCTAAGGCTATACAGGCCGCTGAGTGCATGTTCAAGTTAAAGCCACCAACGTGGTCGCTGAAGTCAACGATCGGGAATATATCGCTGATACATCGTTTTCGTCGTAAGCCTGAAGATCGACAGCTACCCATTGAGGAGCAGGCGTTTCAATTTTGGATGGATTTCTTTCTAGAGGCCATCAATATCAAAGAGATTAATAGCATAAGGTTTCCAATTCTGGTAAAAAGACTTTTCAACTTTAACAACAAAAATTCAAAAGATACTTAATACATTTTTCATTACAGATACTCGAACCCAATAAGATTTATATGCCCAGTTATGTGACCATGAATATGGATGCAGAGGAAAAGTCTATACAAATTGTAAACATTTGTCTAGCACATTCAAAGAACAATTGCAAGAAGGTGCACGATTTTTTGTTTGTTGCCTCTAAGATAAAATCTGTTAGCTTATACAAACGAGATGATCTTTGTGCGTACCTTTATGTACATCACAATTCAGATGACTTTCAAATATATTTTCCATCCACGGAGTGCCGACAAAACTTTTATGATCGTATTCTGGTTATGACAGCTGATCAGCAAGTCTTTGTCAATCTTGAAACGGATCAGGCCCAAATTGAGGTAAGTAATACAATAACTTATAGGTACTTTATACTATTTTTAACTTATGATTAACCTAAATTTTAGTACGAATACGACTATAATGATCAGAACCGCAAGATAACATTGGGAAAGGGTACCTATGGTACTGTTTATGCGGCAAGAGACAAGCAAACCCAGGTGCGCATAGCCATTAAAGAGGTGCCAGAGAAAAACTCACAGGATGTACAACCGCTTCATGAAGAGATTAAGCTGCACTCACAACTGCGTCATCGTAACATTGTAAGATATTTGGGATCACTGTCCGAGGGTGGAATATTTAAGATCTTTATGGAGCAAGTGCCGGGTGGTTCTCTATCCGATTTGCTTAAAACAAAATGGGGTCCACTTAAAGATAACGAATCCACCATGGCCTTCTACTCCAAACAAATACTAGAGGGTCTCAAATACCTACACGAGCAGGACATTGTACATCGCGACATCAAGGGAGACAATGTACTGGTCAATACATATAGCGGAGTTGTTAAAATCTCCGACTTTGGCACCTCAAAGCGATTAGCTCGCATCAATCCCATGACAGACACATTTGCGGGCACCCTTCAATATATGGCACCAGAAGTGATTGATCAGGGTGTACGTGGGTATGGACCACCTGCAGATATCTGGTCCTTTGGGTGCACAAATGTTGAAATGGCCACAGGCAGTCCACCGTTTAGTGAACTAGGTAACCCGCAGGCAGCAATGTTTAAAGTTGGCTATTACAAGAAGCATCCCAGCATACCAGAGGAAATGTCTTCATATGCTAAGAACTTTATATTACGTTGCTTTGACATCAGTGTTCAAGACAGACCCTCTGCAGCGCAGCTACTGGATGATCCCTTCTTATCAGAGTAAGATTTTTATTAGCTTTATAATAATTTGCATTATGAATTTGTTTCCTTTTGCAGCAAACCGCGAAAGTTACGTCCCGCATTGCCCATTAACATGACGGAGCTGTCACGCAGCATTTCCGTACCCGCCGATCGATTGGTACATAAAACGACACAGCCTCTGACTTATAATACCACATCGAATATACCCACCACACCGGATCTAGAGTAAGCCACTGCTATGCTTTAACAATTTGTATGACATTCTCTTATTAATACTATTGATATTGTAGCGTTACACACACTACTTCGTCAGTGGACATTCATGAACTGAGCAGCAGCATGATGGAACGCAGGAATTCAAATGGTTTCCTGCTTTCACCAGAAATAGAACCAATGACACCTTCGCTACGCACCAGCATCAGCGATTCAAGTGAAACAGATGGGTTTTATCGATTGAAAAAGGATTCACAACGACGCAAAACGTTGTCCAGAGTGTTGGAAGTGGATGAGCCAAAGATCTGTGACATATGGGAGAAAAAAGTCAATATAGATCCAAATTCTATAGCCATACACAAAAGTGATTTAGAGCTATTGATACGTGGTCTCCGGGAGTACGTTAAAGATGAGAATGAAAAGCATTTGGAAGCAACCATTAATGAACTGAAACAGAAACTCAATCACGATGCAGTGGCACTGGATCATTTGCATTTGGCCCTATACTCATTTCAAGATGCAGTTGTTAGTGTGCTGCGACTGCACTGCATTAAACCACATTGGATGTTCGCATTGGATAATCTTGTTAAGCGTGCTGTGCAGGCAGCAGTCACCATATTCTCACCTGAATTGGGCGCCAATCTGGCTGATAAAGATTTGTCTGCCAATGACGATGAGAGTGTGCATAACTCCGGTATGCCAGCGTGTACGGATAGTCAAGAGAAGCAACCTCTTCCCAATGCCGGCGTCCCCATGCCTAATTCGGATCAATGCGATGGTTTGAACAACTCGGTTGAATGTGTACGCATATTACGTGACATACGCGACAACCAAAAGCAGCTACAACTTCACATCATGGAACAGAACAGACAGAGCATGCGTGCACTGCACAACATAAGTCAAGAGTTAGCCCATATTTATATGGGTGGACGAAAGCGTTTAAGGTAAACAGTAATTAAAACAAGTTTAAAGATAACCTTACCAATGAGATTATTTTAAAATTTTAGACGCTCCTTTAACGGTTTAAATAAAAAACATCACAGAATGAGCCCCAGCATCACTGGAAATACTGCCACACGCCCAACTGCTACTGCCAATCCACGTCGTCAGCTAACTAAGCACAATTTTGGTCTGCACGAGATAGACGAACAATTGGAGCAATGGCTGATACAGCATGACGTTGACGAGCTCTCAAAAACGCTTATACTTAACGAAGGTTTTACATTTGAGGATTTCATATATAACATGGAAAAGCTGGACCTTATGCGTTTGGGATTACGGTAATATCCTCAGATTAATATACTTTTTCCACTTCTTCCATATTCATAACTAATAATGTATATCTAACAGCGTTGGCATTGAGGTACGTTTGTGGAAACTTATTATACAAGAACGTGTCTGCACATCCGAATGCATTGATAGTCCACCTGGTACATACCGCACACCAATCAACAACAATAATACCATAACAACAAATGCAACCGATACAAATATAAATAGCTTGGCCAAGTCCAAAATGAAAAAAAGCGAAAGTGAATATGCTTCATGCAGTGAATGACTATGCCGCCCAGTCAACTAACTGTTTCAATTATTGCGCAGTTAGATTATGAACAGGAGAATTTACCGAGAATCCTTAAATCGATTGTTGTTGTTGTTTTACAGATTTAATATAATTATATTATATTTTTTTTTTCCTAATTGTAAATGTTGTCCTTGTGCTACTACTAACAGTTGCAAAGTCTATTATTAAGTTTAAAGTTCTCACAGAGGAGTACAGATTTGAAATGTATCCATGTGATGTGTTTTTGCCTTATATTAACTCTGAATGTTAACTTATATTATGGAATCTTAGTGCCTTTAAATTAAAACCTGAATAAATAATATATTATGAAATGTTTTACATAAAAATTTTATTTGATTTAAGCTAGGAGAATGATGCATGTAGAGGACACAAAGTAATTATCCTAGAAAGGAATGAAAACAAAAAGAATTTTGTAACTTTTTTAGTTCGTTTGCATTTATTTTTTTTTTTGTATATTTTTTAGTCTTTATTGACATTGCAGAAGTTTGAGTTTTACATATGTTACGATTAGTTAACATTGTTCTGTTATGTAACAAACTGTTATTATTATTCGAAAGCGTTTCGTTCTGTTGCTGCAGTTGTTTTTGCTGTTGTTGTTGTTGTTCTAGTTTCTGTTTTTGTTTTTGTTTTGTTGGTATTGATGTTGTTCTATTTGTTGCTGTTGCTGTTGTTGTTATTGTTGGTGTTAGTATTTTTGTTGCTGGTGTTTTGCTTGCTGTTTTGTTTGTTGTTTTCTTATGCCTTGGATTCAGCCTCGCTAGCTGTCGCTGTAGACTGAGCATCGCTGGACTTGCCATCGTCCACCTTGCCAAAGACGCAGCATGGGCATTTCTCCTTCAGAGCCACGCGGTATTTCGGATGACTATAATTGGAGTGATCATGGAGATTATACTTAAAGTATAAATTGAGTTATGAAATAGCTTACCTAATACCGTATACAATTGGATTGTAGCAGGCAGCTGACTTGGCGAAGCAAGCACCCCAGATGGTGTTCAATGGTGTGAGACCTTCGAATTTGAAAAGGCCCATGCAATTGATGATCAGATAAGGTGTCCACGCCATGAACCAAAGCGAAATGGTTACTAGAGCGACCTTGGCAAGTTTGCCCTCAGCGCTCTTCTCGGCATCCTCAGATGAGCGCAGAGATTTGACATTCATTTTCTTTGCCTGTTCGCGCATGGCTTTCTCGTGGGCAGACACAGCCTATGGAGCAATTAATGATATAGATTTACATTATATACATATATATATATATATATATATATAATGTAATATTTTAAAACTTACAGCAATGATGAACCAGTAGGAATAACAGATCAGGAATAGCGGAATATAGTATACAAAGATGGAATAGAAAATCAGGTATGAGCGTGGATTCCAATCGCGCTCTAAGTAATCAATGCCGCACGATGTTAGATTACCCTCTGGCACATACCTATTTGTTTTGGGTTTAATTATTATATATTTATAGATACATATATTATAGATTATTTGGATTTACCTGCTCCAGCCGAAGACGGGTGCCAAGCACCAAATGCTAGACATAAACCATATATAGGCAATCTTGCCCAATGCCAATGGTATTGTCATTGGACGGCCAGCCATACCCTTGACGATAACTTGATAACGGTCCAGCGATATCATGCACATAGACCATATGGAGCTGCAACCAAATGCAGATCCCAGACCGGCATAAATGTCGCACATCATTGGACCCAGTACCCAGGTCTCAAAGTATAGATTAATGCCCATCATAGGCGTATTGGTGATCATAATGCCAAAATCGGATATAGCCAGATTGATAACCAATAGGTTAGCAGGCGTGCGCAATGATTTTGTTGTGGCAAATATGTAAATCACCACGCCATTTCCACACCAAGAAATCATGCCAATCATAATCATGTAGGCCGTTAGGATTTTAGCCCAAATGTGATCCATAGCGGGAAACTGATTCCAATATGGGCTGATTAAATGTGCCATATCGGGTGTGACCTAACCATTTAAATTTTTATTATAGAATATATATTTTATTTATACACTCTTTTCCCTGTGTGTTTCTCTCACCTTGTCCACTACCGATCCATTGGACAGAGCGGCAAAATGTGGCCCGATCTGTGAACCGAATCCTGCAAAACTGTATAAAGGACAGTGAGAGATGTAAGCACATTCATTATTTATCATTATTCACATCCTACCTTTCCATTTTGAATTTTGATTTATATGTTTACAACTATATATAGCGCTATAACCCGACTATCGCTTAACACAAACTTCAGCGTTACATAAAAAGCTGCAAATTAACACTTAAAATTTCAAACACTTTTTACATAAATTTATTTTATTCCTTTATCCTGAATATTTCACTGGAGCGGACTATTCGCGGCGATTGGTCGTTGAGAACCTGCGTCTGTGCCTCGTTTAACCCGTGCTTATATAGTTTTCCATGTTTCCATATTATGGCCAAATTTAATTAGGCCCTAAGTGCGTCTCAAGCTGCTGAGTGCATTTAGAGGCCTAAAAATAAAGGCGTTAACAGCTTTGGGCTTATATTATAAGCATTTCACAGAACCAAAAGAAAATATAATATAAATATGAAATATTATGATGTCGCGACGACAACGACTCAATGTCAATAGTTATAGCTGTATTTTCTTTTAAGTACTTTAAAGGTTTCCAAGCTCCAGATATTCAGTGTCTCTACCTAGCATTTGGCATTTGGCAACTGGCCAAGCTTTGTTGACATTGTGCCGCAAAGTGGGCGTGGAAAGTCATCGTTTAAATATGTCAATATAATATGCAAACATGAAGATCATATACCATATAAAATACTAATCAATATGTTTGCACAACGTAAAATAACAATGATAAACAAAATTGTAACCAACACTCAAAGGCGCATTGACATTACGCTGCGTATGCGTAATCTGTAGAAGAGACATTGCGCTATTAAGCATACGCACTGTTATACAGCTTTAACTGCTGTTAAATTTATAGCATATTTGAGTAAACAAATATAGTTAATATATGTGGCAAATAGCCTATGCCTTTTAAGATACAAATTATTTAAATAAATATATTAATCTTTTTAGTTTCATAGTTTAGAATAGAATCTATTATAATAGAAAATAAATTTGTTTAAAAATATTTTACAATTTGTTTTTATATGCAGTATTTTACACAGATTTAAACCTTTTCTATACAGAGTTCAATCAGCAATTAGAGATCTATTTAAAGATCAAATCCATTGCATTAATCGTAAGCGGCTTTTTCATCCAGTATGCCATCAATTGATCTATTCACACTTAAACAGTGACGCTTGTGTTCCATTGTTTACTTCTCGTCTCACATGTCAGAAAACATTCAAACAAATATCAACAAATTACGGTATGTATGCGTGTGTGTGTGTGTATGTATAAGACTGTATTTATATGTGCTTGTGTGTGGCCTAATGAGGGTGTGGGTGGGTGTTCATATCTAACATTTGGCGTGGGGATTACGTATTGTCAAATCAATCCATGCGGCATAAAGTTCTTTGTTTGTTTTATGCGCTTAGTCAACTTAACACATTCGCTCATAGAATTGGGTCATCTGTGGAGCTCAAAGAGCTAATCCAATGGCGGAGCTATCTTCATTTGGTGCCCTTTTATGGCAATTGGAACGTTGTCCAAGGCAATAGCTAAGCTAAATAACTGTCAATTTATGAGACAATCAAGATGTGTAAAGGTTAAGATCTTTTGGTTAAAATCAATTACCGCAAAATAGCACGCGAAATGAGAAACGAATACGAATACGAATACGAATGCGAATACGAAGCAGCAATAACATGCAATAAAGTTAGAAATGAGAAGATCAAAAGTAAAGAAATATATATATATATTTATATCTACTCGTATATAAATAAAACCGGAAGCTGCGCTCTGCTGATGATGATCATAATCATTTTCATCATCGTCATTATCACAGTAGCTACAATACTTGCGGTTAACCCTCTCGTCTATTTATCTTTTGTGTATGTGTGTGTGTGTGTATATGTGAACATGTAAAATTTAACAACAAACAGGTAAATAACAAAGATGCCTCATCATACAATTTATATGACAGTCGATAGCGCAAAATTCGAACATCAGTTTCGAGTTTCTTTAAACAAACAAAGCGCCCACCTGCAAATTCATACAGCTATAAGCAAAATACACAGTAAAATCAGCATAAATACCAAATACCCAAAAGATATATAAAAAAAATATAAACTAAACATAAAAAATCGAATGCAACAAACATTGTGTAAATAAGAAGAAGAAAAAAACACACACACACACATACAGACACACAAGAGAAATAAGTAATTTAGCATTAGCAAAGCGAAATAAATGTTTCAGGTTTTATTCTTCTTCGTGTGATACAAAAACAACTTATAATATCCCAATGAAGCATACCCGACTATATAACGCCCTTATCCCAGCAATACACTCAAAGTGTACTACATATAAAGGCACAATAATTACACTTAGACTGTCATATGTTTATTTTTAGGTATATAACAATAAGAAGAGAATAGATTAATTATATATTACACAGTGTTATTTATTTATTTAATTTTTTGTTTGCATATTTAATTATATATTGTGCATGACAAAATATGTACAATATTATTTATAATTTGTATCATTATTTATTAAGTTTGATTAAATATAATTCTATTCCTTTGGTACTTCAAATATACCTTTTAAAAGTGATATTTATAACTTTTGAGATTTCTCTTCTATAAAGTCAATAGTTTAACTTATATCGAATACACCACAATCGATTGGCTTGCTGTAAGCTTGCTGAAATATTCGGTATGCCCATTTGATGTTGCATAGCGTATAATTATCAAACACCTTTGCTTTGATTTGTGTTTTTGCCTTTGTTGTTCTTTTTTTGTTCGACCGCGTGTCGTGTGTGGGTACGGCAAGTGTTCTGCGTCTGCGTCTGCGTCTTGCGCTGCTGCTGCTGCTGCTGCTGCGTCTACGTCAGTGTCTGCGTCTGCGTTTGCGTCTGAGTGTGCGTGCTGTGTGGGGGTAAGTAAGAGAGCATAGGGCGATTGAGAGCAATAAATGAGCTACTGCTTTGACTATGGCTATGACTATGGCTGCTCAAAGAACGCCAAAGTAATGTCGACGTTTCTGTGCGCGCACTCTCTCTCCCTCTCTCTCTCTTGTTCTCTCTTTCTCTCGCATAAAATTGTACGTGTGAATGTGTATGCGTGTGTGTGGGAGCGCCCCTCTCAGTGTCATTAGCTGCAGCAACAGCTGAGATCACTTCCACTGCGCACTACGCTAGCCATTTGCGACGGCAACTGCGACGCCAGCAGATGCTGTATGACTGAGGCAGAAACTGATGTTATTTTGAGCAGCCAAACAGACCCGTCAATGATTTACAGTAACAACACGAAGCTAATCAGCAGCGTTCACGTCCGCGTGCACTGCGCTCGGTAATTTTTAAAACGTACAAAACGTACACGGCAAAACGGTATACTGTTAAATTTAGCGCACCGGTCAGATATTCTCAAAAAGATTTTCCGCCAAAATCATATTTATAATAAGTATGCATATAAATATATGTATATATATATATATATATATATAATATATATGTATAGCTATATTATATGATATGTGTGTCCTGTTATAAAGTAGCTGCTTTTAATTGTTAACTCGTTTTTTTTTTTGTGTTGTTTTTTTTTGGCTTTCCGTGTTATATAGCCAAATGTCAAATTGCAAATTTCTTTTAACCTTTTATTTGGCTTATTAATTAATGACGAAATCCATCGCGATACGCGTCATCGTGACTGTCGTCAGCCAGCGTACGCCTTTGGGGCGAATACTCGTAAATGCAATTAAATCATTAATAAAGTCAGACAAACATCAAAAATATTAGTGTACATATATATATGTATATATATATACATGTGTACTTACTCGGCATACCCGTACAGCACACACACACATATATATATACAATATATATTTACGTATGCTAAGTGCAATAGAAAAGTGTGTGGCAAGCAACATCGGCGGCACGGAAACAGCAACATCAGCCTTAGCAGCTTAAGCAGCAGAATCGGTAGCAGCAGCAGCATCGGTAGCAGCAGCATCAGCAGCAGCAGAAACTACTTCGAAATTTATTTTCGAATAAATAGTACAAAGTTGAAGAAGCAGCACTAGCAACAACAGCAACATCAGCAGACGCAGCAGCAGTAGTTGTAGCTGTAGCAGCAACAGTCGCCGCCACCGCTAAACGTAAAAACAGCAAAAACGTCGCAACGACGGGCAAAGGGGCGACTTTTATTTTTTCTTTTCTTACGCGTGCACAGTGTGTTGACCCCCATTTGCATTGCATCAATTGCATAATTTGACATTTGCCAAAATTAATTCGTTTAATTAATTATGTTGTCATAGGCAATTGCTTAGCAATAAACATTGATTTAATGCTTAACAATTTCACATAAATGTGTCAAAAAAAAAATATTTATTAATTTCAAAAATATGTTAAGTGATTCTCGCACCTTCAACTAAAAACACATAAACCTTCGCTTAAATATGAATGTAGTTTATGAAATATAAAACAAAAAATACATATATATATATATATATATATATAACATAGCCATATTCCGGTTGCCATAAAAAACCTGATTTAACAAAGGCTTTAATAGAATAATTAAATAAATTATTATACACCTACTTAGTTTGCATTATAGTAGAAGAAACTATTTAAAGTTTAATTTCTATTGAAATTAATAGAAAGAAAATTGTATAAGAATTTCATAAATATACAATGTAAATGATGTTGCAACCACTGTGCACCCTGTGCGCGTTTTACGTATTGAGATGATGCCCCGATCCCGATGCTAATGCCGCCGTATATATATATTTGTGTATGCGTCTCCGTCTGAGTTGCGGGCTGTGTGTTTCGGTGTCTGAAATAAACGAAATAGGAAAATTTTGGTATTTCTTTTATAAATAGATTTCGCCATACGGAGAAAAGTTAAAACGAGGAAAATGTGAAAAGTGAATGAAACGCATGAAAATTTTGTTAAAATCGAGCTAAATTACAGCCGTGTATATTATAAAAAAAATGTGCAAATAAAACAATAAAAATAAAAAATATTTTTTAAAAAAAACATAAAAAAAATAATAAATACAATATAAATTCTATTTAAATATATATGAAAACAATTTTAATATTTAAAATGTGAATTGTGAATACTCAAAGTGTGTGAGTGAATAATCATTTGAGTCAGTGTGTGAGAGAGGACCTTATACTAGATACACTCAATTTAATCAAAACCTATTGAGGTGCATTTATCAAAATGCAAGCGTCTTCGACGACGACAACAACAACTAACAAAACTAAAAAGTTAAGCAGCAATGGCGCTGGCGCCATCAGCTCAGTGTCCGTAACGAGTGCCACCAAAACAACAACAACAACAACAACCACAAAAAAGCCGGCAGGAGCCACAACTCAAAGTCCCAAATCACCGAAAGCAGCGCCGGTGATTAGCAGCGATGCGAGCGATGAGATTGCGGAGCTGTCAAAAAAGATCAGCGAGCACGCCGATGCCATCTATCACACATGGAAGAGTCGGGGCCTGCCACCGGCGCAGCTGCTTGATATGTATACAAATGCTGCCACCTCTGGCGATTTTGCGGATGTTGCTGTTGCTGCTGCAACGGCAACAACAGACATAAGCAGTACGGAGGGCCTACAAAAAATGGTCACCAGTTTTGTAAACAAAGACAAAGAACAAAGAGGCAAAAGTGGCATAGTTAAAAAATCGGAAGTGGGTGCAGCCGCCCAGACAAATAACAGCAACAGCAACAGCAATGGCAAGTTAAAGAAAACGCCAGCAGTAGCAGCATCAACAACTGCAACTGCAACTGCAATGGCTACAAGCAAAGCGAATAAACTCACGCAAAGCGAACAACAATCATTGCAGTCACCTAAAAAAGTTGCTGCTGTTGCAACTAAAACATTGCCTGATATAAATCTCAATTATGACATCAATTTGCAGTTAGACGTTAACAATTTGTCACAGCAACAGACGCAGCATTTGCGTCAAATAAGCGAGTTGCTGCAAAAGGAAGCAGCAACGGCAGCAGCAGCTGCAACACCATCGACAACAGCAACAATAACACCTGTCAAAAAACGTCAAAGTAATACTAGCAGCACCAGCAGCAGCAGCAACAACAAGACAGAAAGCATAAATACGTCAACAACTAATAACAATATCAGCAGCAACAACAAGTTAAAAACAGCTGAGCAACACAACAAGAAACTGAGCAAAGTCAACAACAGCAACAGTAGCAGCAACAGCAATAATAGCAGTGGGAATGGAAGCATAAACACAAGCAGAAATGAAAGTGCAATAGATATTGTTGATGCGCCACGTGTGGGCGTGACTGTGATTGGCGACGTCGAGCCTGCGATCGGCAATCGTAAAATAAGCAAAACCAAAGAGAACAACAGTGAACAACAGAAGCCGGCAATGACGGCAACAACAGCCAAAGAAAAGCCAACGATCACGCGCAAATTGTCTAACAGCAGCAGCAGCAGCAGCAGCAGCAACAGTAATAGTAACAGTAGCAACACTGATAACAACACCAGCAACATTGTGGCGAATGCAACAGCAATTGCTGTTGAATCATCAGCAACATCGGCGGACACAACGATGCCAACGTTGAATAAAATTAAACCGACTAGCGGCAGCCGTGCAGCGCTTACCAATGGCCAGGATAAAAACTGTAATACAATACAAATTCATAATATAAACAGTTACAAATTCAATATATTGCTGCTGTGTTCATTATATTCCAGTGGGCAGACCTATCCTAACACGTGGTTCCGTTGCCGAGCGTGTGCTCTTATTTGAAAAGCGTCCAGATGGACGAAATGCGTTTCTTGATATTAGGCGACCCGTCGATCCGCCGCCCAAGAGTCTACTTAAGGTAAGAGAAAGAGTGAGACAAAAAGAGTGTGTGAGAGAGAGAAAGAGAAAGTCGAGTTCAAGCATAAACAATAAATGTTGTTCTTTAAATTTATGAAAATTGCCACAAAACAGAAACCGATTTCAATTCTTGTATGTAAATTTCAATTGTTATCTAACAATTGCAAATAGCAAATGAAAAATCACCACAGCAATATAGCAGCAAAACAACAACAACAACAATTGCAAGAACCTCCTCCTGCTTTTGTCGCAATTGCAATTTGCTAACGAAAAATATATATATATAAATTTATATATATATTGTGGCTGCCTCTGTTATCGGGCCCCTTTAGCATCATTGATTGATTTAAGGTTACCCCAAGACGCCATCGTCACGTTGGATTCGTAACGCTTGCCAAACAGAGATGAGACAGAGAACAAAACTAAAACATAAAACAATTCAATTGCCAATAAGCTATTAGGGCTATACACACTCTTTGCATAACTTGAACTATAGGCCAGGTTTAAAATGAAAATATTACAATTTCCCTGAAAGTTCATTGTCAGCTTAGGGTCAACTTTACTTAAATAATTCTCGGCTTAAACCGAACTATAGATAAAATATAGCTTAAAGTAAATAAAGTTTAATAAAGTTGCTTTGATTTATGATAAATGTATTGTTTACTTTTAAATAATGCTGATTTAATTATTTTTTATTTGTCACTCCAATAATCCCTAGATGTATCTTTATATATCATTGTTTATGTGCACATTGCCTTGACTCTGTTCAAATTTGTTTATATATATTTTGTCATTCAGCTTTAGCTCACAATATTGACTACCCCTATTACGATTGCATATACTCGTATACAAACAATCAAATCAGGCATTTACAATCAACACGATCATGCAAAAAGCCAACAAAAAATGCACAAAATATATATACATACATATATATACATATATATATACGAGTTTATATCTGAACTGTCTAACAAAATACAATACAATACACAAGCACATGATTATTTAAGAGACAATAATTGCATACTCTGTATATACCCTATATAGGATTAAAGACTGTAAAAAGGTATATAAAGTTATATATAGTAGGCATTTATGATTCTTATATATATATTTATATATATACTAAATCTAGATATAGGTCATAGCTTTTAATTTATAGTTTGTCTTTATATTTATGGTATATATAATTTGATTTTGTTTTAATGCTCTTTTAACTCTAACTGCAGGGTATATTCAATCGAAAAGTTTATTATATAGGATTAAAAAGTGCTGAAAGGTATATATAAGTTATAGATGTATATATATACAACAACCAAGTCTTTATATATATGGTATCGCCTTTGTTTCAGGATCTTTAAACTCTATCTGCAGGGTATTTGCAATCTAAAACTTTTTTTAATATTTTAATTTCAATTTATTTGGGTTTTTTTTGTGGTTGTTTAATTATTTAATTATAACGCTTTAAGTGCTGCACACACATGTATGAATGAGGCGTGTTTTGGCTCTCTATTATCCACTCAACTGATTCCTCTATACGTTTCATTATGAAATTCCCCCGATTCGTGCCGCTAGTATAGAATTTTTTTTTTTTGTTTCTGTTTATACACAATTTGAAAGTAAATAATTGCTAAAAATAAAAAATAATTCACAACTCTGTCTATGATTATTTGTACTATTTGGCTTTAAACAGACAAAATCGAAATCTTCTTCTACCATATCTCTGCATATATGTTTATATATTTGTTTAACAACTATGCGTATGCGTAATATTTTTGCTTTGCTGCCATGCGTAGATGTGCGTATTACGTATACGTAATGTGCACAGATGCCTCAATGATATCGTCAATAATTCTGTATAGCTTATATATATATGTATGTTTATGTCTGTATGTGTGTGTGTGTGTGTTGTGTTGGTCATTGCTGCGTGTAGAAATGAGATTAATATTAATGTTGTCGTTGACAGTTTAAAAATCATGAATGGCTCGTGCGTGAATTCTGCTAGTATACGATGCTCGTTCCGTTAAACTAACGTGCACATACATTATTATGGCTAAAAGTAAATGTAGTGCTTATATGGCAGCAGTTTAGATACAAAGCCAACACACAAAAGAACAGGCCACAGGCACAACAAAAACGAAGAATTTGTGTGGGCAAATAAGTCTAATAGAAAATTTGCATATAAGTTCCTCTATAAGTAATCGGGCTATTTATAACAATCGTTCTGCGTATGTTGAAACTTAATTTTCTCAAGAACAAATTTTCTTAAATAGTTATCTACTGAAAATTGCGTTTTATATATTATAATTAACAAAATTACTGATTTACGCTTAATGAAGAAAAACTCGGGCATATTTATGAAATCCAAACAAAGCATAAGAACTACTAGAAATTTTGAAACTTTCAGATACTATTCTAATACACTTTAAATTCTATAAACATAATATAAAATAACTGATCAATTAGCCTACTAATTAATATACTAAATCTTATTTCTATTTTTTTTTTAAACATATATAACTTTATACAAAGATTTCCTGAAACTAAAAGGAAAACTAGAAGAATACCTCCAATTGATCTGCATAGTTATGCCCTTATTTTAGATCATTTCTAACTTGTTAATCTGTAAATCAGAAAAGTTATTAAACTAAAGCTTAGTTAAGTCTTAAATTTCTTAAATTAAGATGGGATAGTTTATAGCTTATTACAACTTAAAGACAGACAGATTCCTACTGGGAAAATATATCTAAAAGTAAAAGCATAAACAAATATTATAATCTTATTGAGTATATAATTAAACTTTAAGTTTTAATTTGATTTTTATTCTGACATTAAATTAAAAAAAAAGCATTTTCATTCAAATATGTTTACAATTCCATAATTTTTAATAATAAATTGTAATAAACAAAGCTAATTTGTATTTATATAATTATATTTACAAATTGTTATGAGTTCCAAGAAAAAATATAAAATCTTTATATATTGGAGAAAGAAATTAAGAAATAATTTAAAGGCAAGCATAAAAACTTAAATTTTTGCAATAATTAGTATTAAATTAAGTACTTTTAAATTATCTTTAAAACCCAAAACAATTATTGATTTCTTACTATAAATTTAACTAATTAATTTATTGTTATTTTCGCTATAATTTGTTGCCAAAGAATGATCGAGCAGATGTTTTAGTATATATATATACATATATATATTTATTTTCGTAGAAAAAAAAAATTGTTTATTTTAATACGAGTGCTTAAACTTTATGGCAAATTATAAGGATCCAAAATGGGCGTGGTAGTTTTTAAATTTTTTTTTTCTGTTTTCGAGAAATTGTAAACAAAATTTTAGGTTAAATATATTTGTTGCCTTTTTTGTTGCTGTTTTCGTTTTGTTTTTCTTCTTATAAATTGGAATGTTAATGCATTTTTTTTTTTTGCCACAGAAAAACCACATGAAAATTGCTTTTGATTAGCTGCATTTTGATGTGAAAACAAATTGAATTTGATTGATTTAATATACTCGTAATTTTGCAGGTTAAACTTCATGCCACACCGCCACCGCCGCCATCACAGGAACAAAATTTGTTACAGCGCGAGATACGCAGCTCAAAGAGTGTTTATATACCCAGGTATGAATCCTTTATGTATCCTTAAGACTTAACTGAATTAAAATTCATCGATTAATGGTTAAAATTACAGATTCTATTTTCCACATGGCAAACCACAGCCCACAATTGCCATGGAACGTGTCATACGAGGCATTTTATCAGCCTTTGATAGCTTTCCAAACAATCAAGTGACCAAGGATGAACTGCCACGTATATTGAAACTATGTGGATTACCATTTTATTGGCGTATGCCCGTTATGATCTTCTGTCAGGCTACCGGCACAGGTCTTGTGGAACGTCAGCGCTTTGTCGAGTTCTGGAAGCAGTAAGTAAATTTATATTGATATATTGTTATATTGAGTTATTGACCTTTCGGTTAATTAGGATGAATGTGTATTGCCATGAGGCGGCGTCGAGATTTGTTTATATCATGTCACGTGGACAACGTTTTCGTTCATATATTGTGCCAGAGGATCTGGTGCCAATGGTACAGGACGTGGTTGATACACATCCAGGCTTGGCCTTTCTTAAAGAAGCTACCGAGTTTCATTCCAGATACGTGCATACGGTCATTGCACGCATCTTCTATTCGGTTAATCGAAGTTGGAGCGGTAAGATAACAATATCAGAATTGAAGCGTTCCGAGTTGCTGGAGGTTAGTTTAACATCAAATCTATTGAGGAATGTAAATGTCAGCCTTAAAGCATTTTAGATGATAAGTCTGCTGGAGGAGGAGGATGACATCAATCAGATTATGGCTTTCTTCAGTTATGAACACTTCTATGTGATCTATTGTAAATTCTGGGAATTAGATAAAGATCATGATTTGCTTATAAATCAGGATGATCTGGCCAAACATAGCGATAATGCGCTCTCCACCCGCATTGTTGAGCGCATTTTCTCTGGATGTGTGACAAGAAGTGATCACAAAAAGTCACCAACGGATGAACCAAAAATGTCCTACACAGACTTTGTTTGGTTTATACTATCCGAAGAGGATAAGCGTACACCAACTGCCATTGAGTATTGGTTCCGTTGCATGGATATCGATGGTGATGGCGCACTATCCATGTACGAGCTTGAATATTTCTATGAGGAGCAGCAACAGCGTATGGAGGGCATTGGCATTGAGTGTTTACCGTTTGAGGATTGCCTGTGTCAGGTATGCAGCTCCTTTTAATTCATACATAACTTTATACTTCATATTTCAACTCAATTCCATTCCTAACCCCTCACAGATGCTGGATATGATAAAGCCAGCTAATAGAGATTCCATTACGCTGGGTGACTTGAAGCGTTGCAAAATGACGCACGTATTCTTTGATACCTTCTTCAATCTAGAGAAGTATCTGGATCATGAACAACGAGATCCATTTGCAGCTCAACGCGATGAATCGGTTAGTAATGCCAACTCTTATATATATCTGGATATATATTTTAATTTGTTTTTATTTTTAACGATAGACATCAGATTGGGATCGCTTTGCAGCACAAGAATACGAGCTACTTATATCTGAGGAAAATGATTAAAGATAGTTACCGAATTCGGTTTATATCTATATACTTATATATACACAAACACGAACATACACACACACACAAGCAACACACAACAAGGATATTTATTTACTTACAAATTTTTATACAAATTTATACACTACATGACAAAAAAAAAACAAAACAAAAAAAAAAATTAAGCAAAAGCCCAAAAACAAAAGTAAAACAAATATTTTAGTGCAAATGTGCAATAAATTTTAAAAGAAAACAAAAAAAAAAATTGTAAAACCAAAACAAAACTATTTATTTACGTGCCTAAAACGTTATTCAATTAGATTGTTATTAAAAATAAATTAAAATAAAATTAAATTAATGCAAAGGTAAAAGAATTAAATAAACTTTGCAATTTCAGGCTGAATATATAAAACTGAATAATGCAAGACGGTCAGAATAAATTTTAAAAGTTACTTGAATTAATTCTTATTATTTTTATTATTATTATTATTACACTTATTATTATTATTATTATTATTTTTGAGTAGTTAACATTTAGTCAATATAATTTGTGCAAATTTTGTTTAGTTGAATATGATAAATAAAAATATATAATAATTAAAAGTTGTCTCTTTACTTCAGTCTTTGGAAATTGCTGATAAAATTAAGTCAAATTTAAAAAAAAAAGAAAATTCAAATTTTCCATATATAAATCCGATAAATTTGTATAATATACAACTGCTATCTATCATCTATCTGTTTATATACAAATCGTAATAAAAAACAAACACATATTTCAATTTGTTTTGTTCTTTTATTATTAAATTATATATATAAATTTATTTTTTTTTTACACATTTTCTTTTACAACTTAAATTAGTTAATAATTATTATATTTTGCGCACACAATTCGCAGCTTTCATTATTTTTAAGACTCCGTTTTAACTATGCAATTTAATTTAACTAACTATTTCTATACATTTTGTATTTTTTTTTTTTCATTTATTTATTTTGTTTATATTTATATTATTATTTTATCTATGAATTAGTTAGAAAACTAACGCAATGCCATGAGGAGGCTACTATTGCTTTTTTTTTTTACAATGTTTTGATAAAAAAAAATAATTGGTTTTGGTTTTAAAATTTTTATTAATTGCATTTCTATGTTTGTAAAATATTTACTTTTTTTTTTAGTTTCGTTTTTAGGTTACAAATTGCCCTTTAAATTAATATAAATTTTTGCAAACGATTTTTGAACGGCTGCAATGCAGAAACAACTTTTGCTGCTCGTCAGTTCTGAATCACAGGTGCATATTTTGATATATATACATATATTTATATATTTTTACACATATATATATATTTATATATATATTTATTTTATACTTTTTTTTTTTTTGGTATTTTGAGTTTGATTTTTAGAAAGATTTTAATTGTGAAGAGCCATTCAAAAATTGTGTGGCATAGTTTGCGGGTGGGGGGGCTATGTACCAACCAAAGTATCATTTAAGCGTGACTAAAAATATATAACACATTAACGATAATTGATAATAATCTAAGATTAAAGTGTTTGATTGAAAGTCAATATTTGTAGTAGCTGAAGCAAAGTGTGTGAATTGTGTAAAAAAAAACGAAAAAAAAAAATGTGAATAATAATAATAAAAATAAAAATAAACGTAATGATAATGTTAGAAGTATTAAAAACTAAATTAAATGAAGCGCAGGTTAAAAGTTGAAAGCTTAAAACGTATGAAAGTGTTGACATGTAAACTTGTTTGCTTATTCGTTGTTTTTGATGTTCATCGGTTGTCGCTTATACTTGAGGTGTTGCTATTGTTGTTGTTGTTGTTGTTGTTTGTTTGGTTTTGGATATTAGATTGTAATTGGCGGCAAATAAGCTTATTTTGTTTGTTGTTTGTGTGTTTAACTTTTTTTACTGTTTTACTGTTTTAGTCGTACTTTCTCACTATCCTCAAAATTCTTATCATTATCATTGGTGTTGTCTGAATCTGTTGACTCAGCTGTATCACTGGCCGCTCTGTTTTCATCGCTTGATGTGCGACTATAAACAGGCTTTCCATTGCCACGCACAGAATCAGCTGTGATGTGCACGCTCCTAATATCTGAACCGGGCACAATGAACATGGGATCTAGCAACAGTTGCTCCTAAAAATATGAAATTTCAATTTAAATAATATTTATCATTGTTTATATATCATCATCATCATTAAATAACTTACCATAATTGAGCGTAAGCCACGTGCACCTGTTTGCCTTTCCATGGCCAATGAGGCAATTGATTCAACTGCTTCGTCGGTAAATGAAAGATCTACTTCATCTAATCCTAACAATGCTTTATATTGTGGCACTAGCGCATTACGTGGTTCGGTAAGAATGCGTACGAGCATATTAACATTCAAACTGTGGAAGGGTACAATAACCGGAAAGCGACCCACGAATTCCTATACAGGAATAGAATTATAATTACTCGTCTCATTTATAAAATGTTTACTTAGATTAACTTACAGGTATCATTCCAAACTCTACGAGATCACGCGCTTGAACTTTGGTTAAGCATTTATCACGTTCCTCCTGATCGTTGTCCATAGGACTGGCAGCAGATTGGGCAGCACGACGTCCAGAGCCGCTAGTTGATGGCATGCCAAAGCCCAAATACTATAAATAAGATTAATAATATTATGTAATATATGATTTAATTAAATAAATTCATAAAAATATGCTTACTTTTTCGTTAAGACGACGTGCTATAAGTCGATCAAGACCGGTATAAGCACCGGAGGCCACAAACAGTATGTTAGTGGTGTCTACTTGTACCGTTTCACCACGTAACTTACGCGGTGAGTTGCGCTCTGGTACGTTAACAACGGTACCTTCAAGCATTTTCAACATGCCCTGTTGGACACCCTCGCCGCCGACATCACGTAATTGATGAATACCAGGCACGGCACCAATTTTGTCTACCTCATCTAAGAAAACTATTCCAGTTTGAGCGCGATCCACACTATATATATAATAATAAATTAATTAGGTATATATGTTAATTAGGTATATATATATATATATATTTTTTAATCAATTTAACATACTTGTAATTAGCATCTTGAAGCAGCTTTGATATAACACTCTCAATGTCTTCACCGACGTAACCGGCTTGAGTAAGAGTTGTGCAATCGCAGATGGCAAATGGCACGTCTAAACAACGGGCAATCGTTTGTGCAATGAGCGTCTTACCGGAGCCCGTTGGACCCAACATGATGATGTTACTCTTTTCAAGTTTAACATCAGTATTTTGTTTGTCGAGTATCTCAGATCCAGGTCGTTGATCACCGCGGGGTATAGAAGTAGTACTACTAAATCCGCCACCCAGACTGGAACCACCTAAACCAGCACTTCCACCTAACCCCATTTGTGCTGGCTTTGGTGGTAGTTCATTGCCTGGCGTGCTATTCAATGTGTGACCGATACCCGTAATATGCAGCAGATCTGTACGCGGTATTCCATCTAGACCATTAGTACTGCTGGCCGGAGCTGGTTGTTGTAGTTGTGGCAGATTGTGGTGTATGCGCTTGTAATGATTGTATACAGCAACTGAAAGTACTTTTTTGGCAAAGTCTTGTCCAACAACATGCTTGTCTAAATATTCCATTATTTTTTGAGGAGGTGGTGGTGGCTTTCGCTGATTCTTAGGCTCTTCTTTAATACGCTGCTTTGTCTCAACGTCGGATAGCACCACAAAAAAGTAGTTACATTTGGCACATTTCACAAATCGCGTTGAGCTGACAAATGTTTCAACCTGTGTGCACGCGCTACCACATTTTGGACATGATAGAAACTTATCGTTTCCACCAGTTGTGTTTGCACCACCTCCTCCGCCGACAGCTCCCTGAGTAGGTATTTTGGCTGCTCCCCCACCAGCAAGGTTGCCGCCTGCACTACTGCTGCTGCTGCTGCTGTTGCTACCAGTGCCATCCGACATCGATGTTACCCCATTAGTTATGTCAATATAGGCGGGTATAGTCACTACTGACTGCAGCATTATATGGCCATTTGCCATAAAGTGCCGTGTGGCCAGGTGAAACTCTCGCACACCAAACACAGCATTTATTGAGTTTCGTGTTGTACATTTGGGTCTATGATGTGTCTGACTGACGCTGGTTCCTGCATAAAGTATAAACAAAACAAACATTAAACATGGTTTAGTATCTAAATAGGTTTATAACGCTTATTTGCATTGTATCTTCCATAATAATGGGCAGTTCATTGAACCGTACAAGGCGAGAATTGTATTCAATGTTTTCGTTATGCTTCATCAACTATCAAGATTGCAGAATGCCATTTAAGATTTCATTATATTTAACTTTAACTTGATTTGAAAAGGAACATATTATAAAAGTTAAATATATAAACATAATAGAGATACATATTAAAAGAACTTCCTCATTCTTTGTTTAAAGATCATATTTCAGTAAAGTAAACTCTATAATAACAGATGTTAATTATCAATGATTCGTAGAAAACATTGAGTAGTAAATACAGAAATGAAAACATTTAATTCTCATAAAGTCTGCCATGTCATACAACGTTAGATAATCTTACTTAATTGGTTACTGTAGGCTTTCACAATTTATACATAAAAAATAATATTGTGCAAGCTGAACATATACTAAAAATGAAAGTAAAGACCATTCTTGGGGTGATAAATGCCAAACAAAATGAAAACTAACTAGATACTTAATAAAACTGGTAATATTACTTTTATAATTGTCCTTATATAATCATTTTTTTACAGTCTCAAATTTACTTCCTCATAAGTGTTTCGTTACTTTTACTTTTGACTGTAAGCATAAAACAGAAAAGAGAAAAAAATAACTTTATAACCGACAAAAAAAAAAACTATGCCTAAGCCACACGAACGAATAATAATTCGACCGGCTAATTATTGCGTCAAAGAAACAACCGCAATATCTAAGTCAAACCTCGACCACATTCGTAACAATTCAAGTTCAGCTCAAAAACGCGGTTGCCGCTGTAAACAAGTAATCAAAGTTGCAATAACAACAAATCAGTGCTAATACAACGTGCGTTACGCGTTACGTTATATGATTGGAATAACGTAATGATTATGCGAGAGCTAGACCAAAGCAGCGTATCGTTGACCTTCAACAAGAGTTGTTTGACATGAATTTAAGCTGTCTAACGAAGACTTATATGATTTAAAGTACCAAGAATACAGTCTTGTGTATATCAATTTCGATTATGACCTTTGTAAAGTTGAATAGAGTAAACAAGCTTTACAAACAAATACAAATAAGGGAAGTTCTGATAAGTTTGAGATTTATGCATGACCAAATGTTGCTGTTGTATAGCTTTTTCTCACGATTACTTTGTGTGATCGTTATTATATATGTACACTGGCTACGTGACGCCCGCTCTCCGCAAATGACGCAGTTACGTATGCGTTTTTGCACAACAATCACAAATTTTCGTGTACGTTTTTAAATTTCAACCGTTTACACCCTTACTCTTACCCTTTGTCCAAATTTTATATTTTGGAGCCAGCAAAATAATTCGCCGAACCATACTCATTATGGAATTCTGTTGCTGCTGTTGTTGCTGCTATTACGGAAATCTCAGCTGGCGGGTCCGCAGACACTCTTCTTCCTCTTCTCCTATGAGGGCTGCTATTGTTCTGTGGCCAGCTTGTTCTGGATTATTTTGACAATCAAATATTGCTGGTCATTCGATTAATTTATTTGCACTGCACTCAAGCAAATCTTATTATTTAAATTCACAAATATACAACGTCTTATACTGTCTCGTTATACGACGCAATTGCTATTTTTCACTTCTGTGCTGTGTATTTTTGTGTGTGGAAAATGTGAATAAAATAGATTGCGCTCGGCATTCGCTGTATCTCTGCACTTGTTTGGCCGTTGCTGTGTGTTTGTACTCGAGTGTTTCAGTTTTCTGATTTCTTTCCACACGTTATTTCTTGCGCGCTGGCCACAATTAGTGCTTCTTCTTTTATATTGGCTATTCACTGGCTTATTAGTTACTAAAGCCTTTTATTTATTGCAATTTTTAACGACATTACAGGGGCTATAAGACGACGTGCAATTTTTAATACTTCACAAAATTGTTCATCCGCTGCGTTGGTGTGTATATGGCGTGCTGATGCAAAATACTCGTTTATTTACAAATTTTCTACAACAATTTGACTCAGCCGCTCTTTATTAAAAACAGCTGTTGCGCGCGGCTCTTCTTCTTGCCTGTACTGCGCACCGTGGTACACACAATGACATTAATTGACCAAAAGAATGACAATTTGGTCACAAGAAATTTGGACTTTTTTAAGGCCGGAATATATAAAAATTTAAATGTAAGTAAATTCCAAAAGCACGCATCAAATTTCGTTTGTCAATTTTATTATTTGAGTTGTTAATCTAGTTAAATTGCCAACAGTAGCTAGTAACCAGGTATAATTCGGCCCTTTTTGCTGGCTTTCTTAAGTTTTTTATTCTTTTTATCCTTACTGCGCTTATCAAGATTCTCTTGGCGTTTCTTCTGCCGTTTCGAAATATCATGTTCTACCTTATCCTTGCGTTCTGTCCACTTTTTCTTAGCTGTTCGCTTCTCCAACTTGCGTTTCTTGATGGCCTTCTGTAATAACTTAGGATCATCCTTAACTTTTTTGCCCTCTATTTTATCGAAAGCCTTTTTCCAAGCAATATCATTCTGGAGTTCTGCTGCTTTATGTGTTTCTCCCTGTTCTTTCAGTTCATTTATGTGTTGTTTCGTGTCTTTCAGCTTTTTAAGTATTTCCTTTGGATTCTGGTGGGATTTTTTTGCCTTTGCACCTGGGTTTGCAGCAAAATCAATTTTCGAATAAACAATTTTTGCCTCCTTATTGTAGACAGGTTCAACGTTAACCGGTTGGAGGATTGCTTTAGAATCTACCCCAGCTCCATCGATGTTTTTCTCCATTTTAACAAGTCCGTTTTTCAATTTTTGCTGTTTAATGTTTTCGTTCTTTAACGTTTTTGCCGATGACTGTAGTAATTTTTGAACGCCTTTGCTGCCTTTAAGTTTTTTTGCTTCCCGCCTCTTTTGTTGCCGTTCGGTTGTTGGCTTTTTCTTCTGGCGCAGTTTATTTTTTATTGAAGCTATTCTCTCATCTACATCCTCTTTAGCTGCTTCACCTGTTTTACTTGGCAATTTCTGCGTTTTGCGCTTTAGTTTTGAAGATTTTTCATCATCGGAGAGCAAATAGTCTTCGTAAGTATCTTCATCTATAACAATGTTAAATAATTTATGTTAAATAATTTGAGAAAGGATTTGATTAAATTTTTACCTTCTTTACTGGTATATGGAACCTTGTGTATTGTCAACAGGTCGACAACATTCTGATGGAAACGTTTCACTTTTGTCAGTGAATTCTCTTTCTTTGTAGTCTCTTGTTCTAATCCATGTTCACGGTTGTAGTACTCCTGTACACTTCGTACAACATCATCGTCATTCATTTCAGTTAAATTTGTTCTTTCTTTTATAAATAAAACAGATGAAAAGCAATCAAGAACACTGCACACGTGCAGTCGAAGCTCAATAGAGATGCAACTTTTATAAGCATTCCGCTGGCTGATATTGAAAGTAGCTATCGAAAATAATCGAATAAGCATAAACACTTTGTGTGCATTACTGATAAAAAGCTATATTTGAGTGTAATTATTCTACATATTATCTTAAAATTAATAGGTTATAGTTACTGCGGGATGTAGAATAATTAACTATTTTAACAATTTTATTGAATATAGAAGTTTGGCGCCAACATTTCTTAGCGATAGCACCCGTTGCGCGATTGACAGTGACAGTGAGTGTAAACATAAGATTATCGAATAGGTGATATCGTATGCAGATTTGCCGCTTAGGAGGACCATATTTTGAATAAAGTCTATCGATAATGAATCGATATAATTTTACCTCTTTTTTTTACATCATTTTTCCATAAGTCGTTGTTGGAGAATGACTAATTTTTGCCAGTTATTTATTTACTTGATGCCGATTTTATTATAATTAAAAAAAAAAACAAAAACAAAACAAAGTGCATTTAAACATAATACGGTGGTTGGTATTGTGCGTGTAAAGCAGCAGCAAAATGAAGAGACAATTTGCAAAAATTAAAATTGCTGCTGAAAATTTATCTAGGTAAGTTCAAAGGCCAGGGACAAGCAGTGGAGAAGACGCACGCTTTTGTCTGCTCTGACAGCAACGACAAGTAACTATCTCCAGACGCTGCAAATACAGTGCAAACAGCTAATTTCGGGCAGGTGTTGCCTCATTTTAGCAACAATAAATAAACAAAAACAACAACCATAACAACAACAAGAAATCAATGCCAAAATAAAGCGCAGCGTTTACGTTTCATGTTTCTTACGTCGGCGCCTCGTCAGCTGCGCCGCTGATGACCTAACGTCATTTTGCAGCGTATTATTTTTATTCATTCGTTATTTGTTTTTTGATTTTTTTTTGGTCATTAATACATTTGTTTTGTTTTTGTTTTTGACAGATCTACGAAATCTGACTGCAAAGATTCTGAGCTTGAAACAATTGAGAAGCAAGTGGATAGATATCGAGATACTATTGAAAAAATAGTGCGTAAATTACCCGCGCTTAGCACAGGCGGCAATAGCAGCAATGGCACGGTTACAATTGAGGAGCATGATAAACGCATCAAAAAGAATAGCCACTATAAAATTGGTCAAGCGCTGGACGAGTCTGCCAAAGAGTTGCCAAAGGATATGCCCCTACATAAGGTCCTAGCTAATTGTGGTAAGTTGCAAGGCACACCTACATTATAAGTGACTGTCATTGGAATAATATTTCTGTGAAGTGTATGGTGTGTCTTTTATCAGAATCACATTTAAAGTGATAAGGCAGCCACTTGCTCAGCGCTAAATAAAAAAATGAAAGAATACTTCCCATCAATATGCTACATTACATCGATTCCTCAAACCTAATACTAAATACATTTTGATATAGTTCTCAAGCATATAGAATACAATCTTCTTATTGACAATTTATGCTTCGTTTTGACCAATTTCCAAGACAATTACTAACTGCAACATTAGGAAATACAGTTTGCCTACAGCAATTTTGCTTGTTAAGAGTAATAAAAAATATAGGGGTAAAAGGGTATAAAATCGAAATGAACATATATCATAAACGAAATGCGCAAGGTGTGCATACACATTGATAAATATATATATAAATATATATACAATGTGTATGTTTATTGTTGTATATGTGTTTATATGTAAATATAGCTATACAATTGCTGATGACTGTGTCACGGGCTTGCGTGTATTTCGGTGTGCACGCCTGTATGTGTGTGTATGTTTCTGGCCTCGCCTTGTCTACGCTTGGCCTTGTGGCATTTACATTTCTTAATATCGACGTTGCTTTTTTTTTTGTTGCTAGCGCTGCTGGTGTTGCTGCTTTGCGCGTTTTTTAATCATTATAACATATTTTTTTTTTTTTCATATTATTTTGATGACTTTTTTTCCGTTGCTTTCTTTTCAACACCCGTTCGCTGCTTTTGTCTGCTCTGGCGTTTTGCCGCTTTATCTATTTATATAGTTTTTGTTTTATTGTTTTGATTTCTTGTTATTGTGTTGTTGTATGTTTATACACCATTCTTTTACCTTAGAAATTCGTAACACCCGCTTATTTTATATCCTGTTTAATGAGCATTTCATATTATACATATCATTTAAAAGTTTTTTATGCAAAGTAAAAGTGTATCTCTATAATTATAAAAAAAGGTTTGCATAGTTAACAGAAACTAGCGGGAAAGAAAAAAGTAAAAGTTTAGCCAAAAATCATTTCATATATTTAAATCATTGCCATATTTAAAGCACTACCCACACCTTTTTTGGTCTCCCAACACTTCATCTTATTACTCATTATTGGGTTCATTTATACTTTTTGCAATAAACATGCACACACACTCGAAAACACACACACACACACACACACGCACGCATTCAGCAATTGCAAATTGTCAGCGTCGACAGCGACAGCAGCAGCAGCGATCACAGCTGTAACTTACACTGGTTCAAGTTTATTTGCTTAACAACATTATGACACACATACTAAAAACCTTTGTTTGTAAATGCAACTTAAAGTAGGTAAATCATCATGTACCTCAGTTCAGACTCGTGTTGCTTTTTTGTACGTGTATTACATATGTGTTTAAGCTTATCGAAATAATTTGAATTCAAGCAAATTTCACGTATAAAATGCATGTTACATAAATTGTATTTCATTTTGAACAAAGCAACTTCATTGTGTCTTATACAGTGTTTGTTTTAGGGTTATAGTAAACCAGTTTCTAAAATGATATATATATATATATTTTCTTTTTGTTATTTTCTTTTAATTTCTTTAGCTAAACCTTTGACATTAATCTATACAAATAGATGTAACTGTTCGTTGACCTTTTAATTTGCCACACTGTGCCACTGTGTGTCTGCTCCTATGCCCTTTTGCAACTTATTATATCTTAGCCACGATGCGCTTCAATTCAACTTCTTGCCCCATCGTCAACTCGTAGTACCACAACGATATAAAAAAGACAAAAAGCTGAGCATATCTTAAATTTTATACTCCACTGGCAGTGTGGAGTCTACTCCATCTATGCCGCCTGCCCCCATTGTATTATGTGCAGAGCGTCGGCAACATTGCACTCAACACAATTATCACAATTTTGCTTATTCAGCTTCGTCTGGCTTGTGACGCCCCCGCTGTTGTTGTTGTTGGTGTTGCTGTTGCTGTTGCTTTTGCTGCTGCCTCTAGCGCTCCCTCTATCACAATGTGCAAGCCACAACAAATTTGAGCCGGCAACAACAAGATGGCAATAATGTGGCTACCGTACTCGTCTGCGATAAGGTCTTAAATAAGCATTGACTTCCTCACTTAGACACTTAAACACACACATAGATACACACGTATATATATATATTAAGATATGCCACACTTTATATCATCAAGTGCATGTAGAAAGCAACTAAAGTCTTGTATTTATTTTTGATCTTTCGCTATTCACAGGAGATCTGGAGAAGACAATTGCCGAGTGCAGCATTGAGAGTGAACTGGAAACGGAGACCAAAGTTGTGCGACGTTTAAAAAACATCTTAGATAAAGAAATACAAGAGATCTCAAACCTAAAACGTAATGTCTCCCGCACCCTACAGGAATACACCTCATTGAAACGCAGTCATGAGGTAAACCACATCAAATTTAAACAAATAAATCAACTTAATATGATATATTATTATTATATTTTTCATATATATTGAATTAGTGTATGTGTGTGTAATATGTATAGAGTTAATTAGGAAGTATTAGTTGCATATAACTGAGGAGAAGCAAATCAGAGGTTTTAGATAAGAAACAAGTATTTATCCAAATTGAGGAATTTGCTTTTATTATGCTGAAGAATAGAAAAATGTGAGAAAAGCGATGGCAATAACAAATAACAATGAGAACAACAACAACAATCGTTAATCATAATACTAGCAATAATATTTATATACAACAATTCGTCTGTTGCCGTGTGCCGTATGCCGTATGCCGTATGCGCCTTTCAATAGAGGGCAACCACAACACGCACAGTGGTACATTTAATACACTTATTACTACGTGTCATGCAATACTCAAGACTGATTAAATAACATTACGTTAATAGTATAAAGTTTTTTAAGAAATAGATAGATAGTAGAGTAGTATTTCTATTGAACAATTTTCTTTTTAATTGTTTATTAAACCTGTTATTCATTCATAAAATAAATATGAAAATTTTTGAATTAAAATTAACTTGGGTAACATTTGAAAATAATATTTAGTTAGCATTTACTGTTAGTTATGAACCTTCCACGTGTTTTTCTAATCAACTTCCCTTCACCACATACAAAGAGATTATAATCTGTCAATTTAAAAACTGTTCACGTTTTGCATTATATACAAATAGACCTTTAGCCACTGTTCTTATGTATGGCAGCAACCGGATAGCAAGCGCCAGTCAAGAAAAGCAATCAATTTTATAATTTAATACTATTTTTTATTTTATATTTTCTTTTATTCTTTTTTTTTCCCCCTTCTCTCTTCTTTTTTTTTTCATTTATCTGCAGAACTCTCACAATAGATTTGTTGCTATTGTTGCTATTATTATTGGATTTTCAAGTTGTTCGTTTATTGTTGACGTTTTTATGCCATGAATGTTGTAGGGAGGATTAGGTGACTCTTGTCGTTAGTTCTGTTCCAATTTCCTCAATTTAACTCAGTTTTAGCATACATATATATATATATATATATATATATATGTGTTTTGTGTCCGTTAAGTTCACTAACTGCAAACTTATATTGTTTTCTTTTTTGTTGTTAAACTTTTTATTTGTTTTCGCATTATATTTATATAGATACTTTTTTTTATTTGGTGTTGCTTTCCGTTTATAAAAGTTGTTCAGACGCTTTATGCCATATGTGTAGAGTCAGCCAATACGGTCAAAGCTGTTGTTGTTGTTGTTGTTGTTTATGGTGTCAGAAGACGTTCATTGACTTAGTGGACACAGTGACATCATAATTGAAAATTGACTGAATGAGCGAGCAAACGAGTATTTTAATTATCATAAACATATTAGTCGTCCACTCGTATGTCATATCAAATTTAAGAAAAGGCAAAAGAAAAAACAACAAAAATAAATAAATTAATAAATAACATACGTTATACTTTGGTAAACTGCGTTGAAATTAAACGCTTCAATCATAATCTTATCGACTTTGAGTCGAGCTGCCGCCATAAACTGCTAATCAAGTTTAGGCCTTGCATTGGGAGCGCTCTAATTAGGCTATTTATGACACACTTACATACATTTGGTATTATGTACCTTGCCTGCCAAGAAGTGTTAACTTATTTTGTCTCTTAACTGTTGTCTGTTGTCAGTGTCTGGAATGTAATAATGTGTGAGTACAATACATAAGTAGATGTAGGTCATTAGAGGTTACACTTATGGAAATTATGTGATGTGAGTCACATGCTGGTTGGCTGCCATTGAATATGGTTAAGGTGGAGACTTTATAATTAGCTGGATGCCTTTGTTTACTTGCTTACAGGTGGTATGAAAATTGATTGACAACTAGATATCCGAGAGGAGAGAGCCACACACACACACACATACACACATATAAAAAGAGAGCAACAGAGACTTCAATTTGTCACGATTTGTTTATTTTTAGCAAACTGATGATGATGTGAGCTTCTTGTAGGAGGAAGTTGAAGTAGTAAAAATGCTTTGTCTGATAACAAATATACATATATACACCTATATTTATATATATATACATATTTATGTATATATAATAATCATTTAATAATATATATATATATACAATTGATAGGTAATGCTTATAGTATTGCGGCTTACTGCTACTATTATTAGAGATGTGCAGTAGCTTTTGTATTTTATATAGTATAAAAGAATGATATCACATTTTAAATTTAAATTGTTTACACTGGCAATTGTTGTGGCTGCAAGCTTATTAGAATACTCAAATATTATTGTTTAATATTTATATTTAGAATTGGCTACGAGTACCACTACAATACTTGTAGAATTCTTCAAAATAAGTTGCACTTTCGCTTTAAGTTTAACGACTTGAATTTTTGTTTAATTATTAAGCAATTATTGGGCATAATTTCGTGTTTCGCTTTATTATATGAATAAATAATTATAAATTTATTTGTATAATTGTTGCTTATCAATCTGCTTTCTTTTTGTGTGACGACAAAAATGAGTCAAAAACACTGAGACACAGACTGAAATCGTGTCAATTGCCTGCAAATATATCGGTCAAAACCTGAGCACTCCCCTGTAATTTAAGACTCAGATTTTGTGGGGTTAATGAAAACAAAGAAGTTGTTTTGAAATAGAGCATGGATGGGGGGGGGGGGGGGGCTTTTAGGTGTTGGGTAAGTGTATGACAAACAGAGACACTTGTGCTGCTACTGCTGCTGCGTCATGCTGTAAGATCGCGCGACACATTTTCGTAGAGATAAGATAGTTAGGTTTAAGGGGGGAAAGGGTGTGAGCGGTGTGTTAACTACATTTACACATTTAGGCTAGGAGCGTGTGAAAATTATGCCGGCAATTTGGGTAAACAAAAGAAAACTGTTTGAAGCGTTGATGACAGACTTGAAGCTTATCTTGTATGTTTGGCTAACTAGTAAACACTCTTTTTCTTCTCTAATTTTAGGCAGCTATACGGTTGGATGAGCCGGCGAGTAAGGTTAATCATATAAAGAGCCAGCAGGAGGAGTGTGAACTGAAACTGGAGAAGGAACGTGATGCATGGGCGGCACAAATGCTGGAATTGATAGCCAAAGAGGATGAGATTGTCAATTGCATACGCGACTATGTGCTCAACCAAAGAAACTATCATGAACGGTCATTACAGCATGTGAATGCATCATTGGCACGCATCCAAGATACTATACAGGGCACTGAAAAGTCACGTTTTGGCACCTCGCTCAAGGAGCATTTAAAGTCGACACATCGCGAGATCTCCTACATCATAGAATTATGTTGCTGTTGCCTACTTGAGCATGGTCTGGAAGAGGAGGGACTGCTGCGAGTGGGTTGTGCCAGTACAAAGTTACGTCGCATGAAACATGCGCTAGAGGCACAGCATGTCAAGACGCCGCTGCCGCCAGATTATCAAGATCCTCATGTGATTGGTTCCATATTGAAGTTGTATCTACGTGAATTGCCTGAACCACTGCTCACATATGGATTGTACAAGGATTTCATACGCATTGCTGAGCGAAATACCGAGGCGGAACGTAAGGCGGATATCAAGGCGGTATTGGGCAAATTGCCCAAAGAAAACTATGACAACTTACGCTACCTCACACGTTTTCTGGCCATGCTGCAGCAGCGAGCTGTGCACAATAAGATGAGCTCACAGAACTTGGCCATTGTCATGTCACCCAACATGCTTTGGCCTCGTGTGGACAAGAGCAGCAATGCACCCGCTGACTACATGGGCCAGGTAAACAGCTCCTCGGCATCCAACATCATTGTGGAGTTGTTAATCAGTCAATGGGATTTCTTTTTTACTGGTGACGTTGAGTTTTATGTTACGTTGCAGCGGCAAAAACTTTTTGTTGAAAGTAAAAGCAAATCAAATTCATCTAATGAGAATTTGGATAAACAGGAAAGTGGTAAGTGGTAACTCGGTGCAATTAAGCTCCGATTGCCAGTTAAATAATCTAATATATATTTATAGAAGTCATGGAGAGTCCACGTTATGGCACGTTGCGACGCCAGAAACCTAATGCACCCTCGCCGCCAACTAAAACTGATGCCACAACCAATGGTGGCGGCACATCAAATCATACACAATCACATCGACCTCATGCAAAAGAGCTCTTTCCGCAACAAGAGGAAAAGTTAGAGAAGCAGGAGAAACCTGCCAAACCGCCACAACCCAATGTGACGCAACAGCCTGGATCACAGCCTGCTTTCAGTCAGCCCACGCATACGCATTTGGAGGCAATGCCACCGCCACCATTGACTCCCGCTAAGCCTGTGCCTATGACGCGCACACAATTCTTTGGCTTAGATAATCTTCCTTCACCAACAGCGGATCGTAAAAGTATTGACAGCATTGGTAGCTTTAGATTAAAGCCAGATTTACCACAAAAACCGCAGCTGCCTAAGCGACCTATGGTTTTGGCTGTTGGTAGTGGCATTGGTCTCAAGAGCGATAGCAAAAGCGATGATGAATCAAACACGCCCACACAGTCGCTGGTTAGCAACAATGGCAATGTACGTAACACAACGGAAAAGTTTATTGAGAAGCTGCGGCAGGAAAATTGTGATACAAATGGCACGAGGGATGATGTTTCAATAGTGATTGGATCAGTAACCACAGCATCAACAACAACAAGAACAGCAGCTGTAACAACGACAGCACCAACAACGACAACAGCAACAACGATAGCACCAACAACAATAACAGCAGGAGCTTCAGTAAGAGAGCAAAATCATAACCATGAACAGCAACAAACGGCAGTGGAGCCAACAAATACAACACAAAAAGAACAAGCAACTCCAACCACGCCCATCTCGCCAAACTCATTTCAAACGCCCAAAAGGCCAACTGTGCCAGCGCCACCACCACCCACAACACGAAAGCAAGCAGCAGATTAGCTAACTTAGGATATTTCTTAGGTTTCGGCGACGCTTTCTTAGTTCTTCGTAAGACTTAAACGCACATTTATTAATTTAGTGTAAACAAAGCCTTTCAATTAGTTGCTGTCGGCATCAAATATATAATTACATTATTATATATATATATATATACCAATATGCAGTTATTATATATATATATATGTGTGTGTGTGTGTGCATTAGAATGGAATCAATTTAATTCTGTATTCAGCATTTGTATTCTTTGCATTGTGAATTATAGCAATTAGTAATTAAAAATTATTTGTTCTTTTAGCCATATCTCAGAAGATATACATATACCTTAATTATATATATGTTAACATATAGATATATATATGTATAGATACTGTAGTAGACATTTTTGGTATAACTCAATTGATAAAATTTTAAAAGTTTAGTAAACATTAATATCCTTATTTAAAGGTTGTGATAGCGAAAGAAAATGAAGAAAGAAAAGGTTTTTATGTTTCCTTAATATATTTTTTGAGTTTCTCCATTGCCAACTGCAATATCTAAAAGACAATTTATTATTTTATTTAAAATTATTCAAAATTCAAATTTGCATGCAATGAAAAAGAAAAAATATTTCATATTCAAAATTATGTATTAAATTCATAATTTAAAATCTTTTTATTATGTACATACAATATTATATGCATTAAAATCTTAGCAGTTTTAAATTTGTATTTGCTTTATTAATTTGTAAAACAGTTATTATTACTTTTACTATTATTATTATTACTATTATTATTATTATTATTATTATTATTATTTTACTTATGTAATAATATAATGTATGAAAATTTGTTGTGTGTATATAAAATATACATTAAAAGTGATTTTGATTTTTTGTAAACAAAAATTTGTAAAATATTTTGTTTTATTTCTGTTTCATTGAGTGTTGCCAATAAACGAGTTATATAGAAGTAAAGTAACCCTAACTGAAAGTTGAATATAAATAATGAAGAATATAATGAGCTTACCAAAATATTAGACATTAAATCTATTAAAAAAATCATAATTAATTCTTACCCTTCCTTTCGTTTCTATCTTTTCTATCAAACTTAAAACTAAACCAGTTAATATTGCTCCTGATACAACCAATATATAAAACTATAAGCATTAATACTTTAAACTTTAACTCTTTCTAATATAACAGTTACCTCTTAATATTTTTGGTTTAAAAAGCAACAAATTTGTGCCACAATTGAATTGTATACCTGAAAAATCATTTCAAAAGTGTTTATAATCTATTTAAAAACTTGGAACTATCTTCTATATAGCTATGACATACAGTTATTCCGATAACTGATACAAATTTATATAGCCTTTAACTTAAGAAAAGTGTTAAGCATAGTTAACCCTTTAATACATTGAAGCAATATTTTGAATATTATATATAAAGAAAGTATAAAACGACGGATCAACTAGTCTTAGGCATAGATTGATAGAAATGATATATAGATTTGGTAGGATTTATATGAACAGCTGGACAAGATTCTTGTCAAAACACGGGTTCAAGCAATGTTAATAATTAAAGAAAAATTATATAAAAATATATTCTGCTAAAATTTAAATAAAAATGCCTTTGCAGCACATTGAAACTTGTTTTATCTTATGAAAATATATTTATATAAAATATTATAATTATATAGAAATGGTATTTAAGCAATATTAATATAAATTTAACTAATTAAAGTATCTAAACTAAGCTTAACTTATACAATTATCTGCAGCACTTCGATGAAATCCACAAGCTTCATTTGTTCTATATGCGCCTATGATTTCCATGAATCGTACCGTTATATAACAGTATTTCAAACCAGATCTTAGAGTACATTCCTTGGGAGTATTATCCATCTGCTGTTTAGGTTGATCCTTGGTGTCCAATTCACGCACATAATCCATAAAGTTATCCACATTCAAAGGTCTTTCCTGCGGCTGCTTGGAAACTGCATCCGGTTGCAACTTGCGTTGAAATTCACTGCGATAATAATCATTTATCATGGACAACATGCTCTTGGAATACCTGTTTAAATTTAATTTATATTCAATTATATTTTTAATTTAATTAAAATTAATTTAAAGTGGTTTTTATACCAAGTAATGATGCCAATTAACAAAATACCCTGCATAAATGGGCCAACCATTTTTATATTCCTTATATATTAACGTTTACTTTTAGTTTTCCTTTTGTTTTCCTTTTGTTTTATTGCTCTTGGCGTCTACTTTCCCACCATTCGTTAAGCATAAAGAACTGTTCCTTAATATGTGGCCAGGCCATGGTGACAATTAACATAACTGTATTGGCAAAGACAAACAATTTCATCATTTCAAATGCTGTTTTTGTTGGGGAAAATTGTTAATTAACAAATATAAAGTTGTAAATATTTTGTGAATGCATTTACAGACCCTCCGGCGTACGTAGGTAATCCCCAAAGCCGGAGTTTAAATCCTTCTCCTGCTCCTCCTTATGCTCATGCTGCTGTGGCTGTTTACCGTCTTTGCCCTTGTTCTTGCTGCCCTCCGACTTGTCCTTATGGCTATTACCTTTGCTGTGTCCACTATGCTTATGTCTGCCGTAACCTGTCGATGTATTGGCAAATGCAGATTTCTTCGATTTCATGGCATCCAATTCTCTTGCAGAGCAAAGCACTGACAGCACTTGCTCAAAATACTGCTCTGACCTGGCGACGTGTCAACGCTGCCAGCGCTGTTATATTAATGACAAGCCGCAACATTTTGTGGCACAATGTTGTAACCATTTCGCAATTATATGGTTTCAATTTTATTGATTTACCATTTCTTTTACTTGCCCCTTGGACAAAGCAGATAAGGTGAAATAACAACTACAAATAACACAGTCAGTAGAGCAATGCGCTTAAAATATCTATGCCTATTATATATATATTCTGTTATGTCTTATAGACAAGCCTGGTCAGATGAACTCCCGATGATTACTTTGGTAATAGTAAGCTGTATTGGTTCTATGCTTAAAGTAATCAAATTAAATTTGGCTTATATCTGTATATAATATATTAAACATATTTAGCATAGTCTTATATATAAGAGGATATCGATAACATAAGGATTATTATTTAGTTACAAACGAGATCAATAGTTATTTAATAATACTAATCTCAGTTCTAATTCTAACCAACTACATGTTAAGCTATAAATTGGTAGCTTAATTTTACTTTGTCTAATTTATAAGTTTGCCTAGTTTATTATATAATTAAAAGGACCAATTTCTTTATCAAATGGCAACTGATGTTGCTGCTGGTGATGCTTCTGATGCTGCTGCTGTTGATGCTTCTGATGCTGCTGCTGTAGCTGCCTTTGGACTCCATTTTGTGTGCTGTTCTGCTCCTGCGGTGTTAGTAGACAACAAGTGCAAATGCCGCCCAGAATGGATAGAAAACAGAAAGCAGTTAGGGACATGGCAATGTTGATCTGTCGAAGTACAGTTAGAATTGAGGCAGACAGCAGCCAGACACGTGCCCAGGTGAACACAGAGAAGGTGAATGGAGTACGTTTCTCTGTTGGCATAAGCTCTTCCATGCAGGCAACTAACATGGACTGAGCACAGGCAACGGCAATCTTAGGCAACGATGCAAGTAGACATAGATTTACCTTATAAGCGTTGGGCACTAAAAGATTATAATGATTAAATTCCAATTATAGAGATCTCTTTAAGCCCTTACTTTCTACTTCATTTAAGAGCCAACAGAGGCAACCAATGCAGCCGCCAATTATGCAAAGAGCACCTGCCCATTGCCACTTTTGTGCATTGTGCCTAAAGGTCAAGTACATGGCCAATAGGCAGCCCAGTATTTCGGATATGCCCATGACAATGGTATTAGCTGTCAAGTAGTCGCGTCCAAACGAGCGTACATTAAGCAGCAGTCCAATGTGGCAGATGAACAAGGCAGCCAAGGCCATGTGAGTGGCTATCATATGCAGCTTGGCACGTTTGTAACCATGCCATAGTTCCAGCCAGCGTGCGGGAGCTACTCTGGCACGTAGCTGCTCGCCAAGCTGTATGAGTTGGGCAGCTAGATCATCGGGCACATATGAGTAGCGATCATTAATCCTTGCGGCATTTAGCAGCAGTTTAAAGACATGCTCTACTGCAACATCAGGTTCCGCATGCTGCAGTAACCAACGTGGTGAATCTGGTAGCCAACGAGCTAGCAGTAAAAGTAGAAAGGGAATCGACGTTATGCCAACTATAATTTGACGCCAGCTATGAGTGAATACTGCAATAATGGGTAGCAGGATAACGCCAATGGCCCAGAAGGATTCATATAGCAACAGAATACCCTGCTTATACTTTCCATGTAAAATATCACTAACTGAAAGGTAAAGATCGTCTTATTATATACCCTACATTGTCATAATTGGTTTACCTACATATAACTTGACCTGAGGTCATCATAAAGGTGCAGGATACCGCAGACAGACAGCGGAGCGAGCAATGCAAACTGAAATCATTGACCACAAATATTGCTATGCCACAGCACATCAGACCCCAAATGCCTAAAGTAAAAACGAGACGCGGGCTTACAATACGCATGAGGCGTGTGGAAACTACTCCGCCAATAAACATGCCAAATAGATTCCAATACTGTGACCAAGCCACAAAGATATCGCTCAAGCAAGCTAAGTTGAACTCCATGATCAGCGAATGGAAGCTGTGCGTATAGCTAAACTCCTGGCACTGGCGCAAGGCATAGTTGCCATCACCATAGGATACCAACAGGTTGCATTGATCCGCTGAGACAATGCAGTTGTCTGCACCGCCATAGGAACTAGTATTGCATGTATACTCCGTGTGGGGATAGATGTCCGGCGCAGTGAATAGGATGCAGGCCGTGAACCAAGCAGCAGGTATTTTGCATAGAAAGATGATGAGTACGGAACGCAGTTGCCAAAGGCCAAAGTTGCCCAAAATGTGAGTAATGACATCGCTTTTATCAATCTCTAATGACTGGTAAATGTTCTCCGTATACTGGCAGGTGTGTATGTAGCATATTTTATCCTGATCGTAGGACTTTGCACAGTGATTTTTGGGTGTATCGCCACTAGGGCTGTAGGTTTTGACCATCTTTTTAGACGATTACATATATAATTTAGTAACCACGTCTTGCTGGTTTCGAACCTCCAGCATAACTGCGACTTCGCTAGCACTTAGCGTTACCAGGTGAATGTGTGACTTATCTTGGGGAGCGGCGCAACTGGTACTATTCAACGATGGCGTCGCTAATCAAATTGTCACCCGAATTTAATCAGATGTTTCAATTGCTCAATAAAATAATCCTAAACGATAATGTCAATAAGAGAACAAATTTATTTATTTTGGTAAGAAAATAAAGTAGGAATCATCACGTTTTCGTAATAAAAATTTAATTTTTACATAGTTGAAAAATATGTCAATTATTAAAACTATTTAATATTATTATTTTATAGATTTTTAATAATAAAATTAAATTTAATTGTAATATTCTAGATTAAATACGTTTTTTTCTTTATTTTAAATTTTATTTTGCTTAAACATTTTACAATTTACAATCATTAGATGACGTAATAAAACATGATAAAACCTGTATACATTACATGAATAACTAAAAGGATTTAATCAGAAATACATTATGAGCGCCATCTTTTGTCGAGCAGAAAGCTATGGTAGGCAATTTAAAGTAAATGTAGCATACTTTTAGGTTAATATTTTCAATATCGTTATTTCTTGTGTAAACGGTAAACTATAAAAGTATTGTTACAAATAACAATGCGAATTATATTTATTATTATTATTATTATTTATTATTACTAATGAAAATTTTGGCAGGAAAATACAATAATAAAAAATTAATGTGCCCTTTAGCACATTGGAACACATTTTGAACTGCACTTAGCCAAGACGTGAACCAACTATTCAATACCAAACGGTTAAACTTCAACCAGTAAAGTAGCGCACATAAAATAAAATAAGAAACATAGAATTGAACGACAATAATTAACCTAACTCCATTATATAGCCTTATATTACTCCTTATATATTATTTATATATTTTTATGTTACATATTATTAGTTTATTATATATATAAGGTATATAAATTTAATAAAAATATGATTAAATTGTGAATACGTTTTCTTAAGCTCACAGAATTATTGCTTAAATAAAGAACGTTTGTATTTTGATTTAACAATGTATTAAGACTGGAATACTTCTACCATTACGAAATTAAATGCAGTTTTTATGGAATAAACTCTTTTAAAAATTATGTAAGCTGAGGTAAGAGTGTTATGCGAATTTTGTTTACGTCGTAAATGCAAGTTGAAGTCCAACTTCATTCAAGAGCTAAAAACTCCAAGCATGTGTATAAAACTTGTTTTAGTAGGATTTGCACTTTCTGTGATGTTGTTGTCTAATGTGTAAGCTTTTCACTTTCAATTGCAAAAACAAATTGCAGAGTTTGGTTGATGCTGTTGCAGTTGCAGTTGCAAATGTATTTGGATCCATGCATAGAGAAAAGAAATTACAATCAGTTGCATTTATGCCCCCAAAGTGGCAACAACACGATGAACCGTAGTATAACAAATATTGAACCACAGCTAGACATCTATAAAGATGCGGTCGTGTTTATAACAGGTAAATATCAAAATATATATAAAATTATAACAACTTTGTAATTTATATCATTTAATTAGGTGCAACTGGATTTGTGGGAAAAGCGCTACTGGAGAAATTGCTTTGGACTTTTCCACAAATAAAACGTATCTATATGCTCATCCGATCCAAAGGTGGCATCACAGTTGAAGAGCGTTTCCAAAATTTCCTGCAGAATCCAATTTTCCAGCGTTTACGTAGCTTTTATCCAGAGCGTTTGAATAAAATTTCCTATTTTGCTGGCAACATTGAGGATGACAATTTTGGTAATTGGCAAAACGTTGGTGAAAATGTTTAAAAACAACTTGTTTTTCTTTTAATTGTTTTTCAATAAAAACAGGTTTAACTGAGCTCAACAGACTTCAACTATGCGCACAGGTTAATATTATTTTCCATAGTGCCGCAACGGTTAGTATAAAATTTTATGCAACTAATAAACTAACAGTTTAATTATATATGTTTATATATAACCGATATCCTTAGGTGCGTTTCAATGAGTGCCTGAAGGTGGCAGCTCAGGTCAATTCAGTGGCTACTTACAATCTGCTGGAGATGTGCAAACAAATGATTCAACTAAAGGTAAGAATAAGTGCCTTAGCTTAAGTTAAACTATAGTTTAACTTTAACTTAAGTTCAGTTTTAACTTTAGTTGAAAATTTACTCAATTTAAATACTATATATATATATATGATATATATTCATATTTTGTAGAGCTTTCTCTACGTTTCAACTGCCTATTGTAATCCTGGTCGTAAATATGTGGATGAACGCATCTATCCAACGCTGCCACCCCTGGACTGGTTGCAGTTTCTTACCTGCACCCAAAAGATACCAGATGAGTATATTAATCGTCTGGAGCATTATATAAAGGGTCCACATGTGAATACATATACGTTTACCAAGTCCATAGCTGAGCAAATTGTGAACTCTTATAAGCATATCATACCCATTGTCATTGTGCGTCCTTCGATTGTGACAGCAGCTTATCGAGAACCATATCCGGGTTGGATTGATAATGTACAGGCCATCAGTGGCATAATGATGGAAATTGGCAAAGGTGGCATCAGTAGCATATTGGGTGATAAGCAGCTCATCTGTGACATAATCCCTGTTGACTTTGTGGTTAATGCCATGATTATGATGGTACACAAGGCACAGCTGGGCAGGTGAGTTTCCATCAACTAAAACTCAACTAGAGTTGAATTCTCTCTCCCTCACTCTCTGTCTGTTTGTTAGCATAAGCATTTGCAATGCCACATCGGGAGTAACCAATCCTATTAGCTGGGAACGTTTAGGTCAACTCACCATGAAATGGTCACGCATCTATCCCACAAAGCGGATGATCATGTGGCCCAACTTCAAATATCGACGGAATGCACTCAAACATGAGCTGGCCGTTTGGGTGTTGCACTTTGTGCCAGCTCTATTGATGGATCTACGTACAGTGGTACTTGGCCAGAAGAAACGACTTGTTACGCCCATTGCTAAGAAGTTTAGACAGGCGTGTCTGGCAGGTAATCTATAATGATCTTTAACTTTATATAACCTTATATACAAATCTAATTATATTTAAAGGAAGTTTCTTTTCGTTGAATGAATGGATCTTTAAGAATCAAAGTCGTTATTATTTTAAGGAATTGATTGAGAATGGTACATTTCCAACGCTCTATTGGAACTTGGATGAGCTTAACTATGATGACTATGTTAGGATTCATATGATTGGAATTAATAAGTATTTACATCGCGAGTCTTTTACAATGGAATCCAATAAATCGCATGTGACCAGGTGCGTTGCAATATTGATACAAGTTGCTGATTGAATTACATTCTGTTTCAATATTATAGAATCTATTGGTTCTGGGTATTTGGCCATCTGTGCTTCTACATGCTGCTCATCTATATGCTACTCTAGACATTCACTCACACTTCAATAAACCAAACAAGAGCCAATTTATATAGAACTTGTCTTAAACTAATCACAGAAAATTGAGTTTTATTAACTTAAACTCGTACTAATAATATATATACAAAGTAATTTGATATTGGAGAATGTTTTTATAGGCGTGTATTATGTACATCTGATTCTATGGTCCATACTGGTGCAGTTAGTGGTGATTGCTCCTTCTTGTCCTGCAACTGTTCCACCTGTACCACAACAGGAGCAACACTTGTGCGTGGAGTTAAAATCAGGCAAAAGCAGATGCCGCCAAGTATGCTGAATACACAATAGGAGGTCAACGATAATGCAGTATCGATCCTTTTAAGTACATTGAAAAAGGGTGCCGATAGTAGCCATACACGTGCCCAGGTCACCACGGAGAAGACAAACAATTGCTTTTTATTAGCGGGCACCAACTCATTCATACAGGCCAGAATCATGGACTGGGCACAGGATACGCCAGCCTTTGGTATGGTAGCAATTATCATCCACAGTGAAACTTTCAGATCAGCATCCACTGGAAAAGATATTATAGAAGTTATATAAGTTAATGTATTGTATATCGGGATGGTGGTTCTTACTCGACTCGGCACCAGTGAAGGTCCAACCCATACAGCCAAGTATACCAGCGAATATATTGAATACGCCGGCGTATTGCCACTTCCATTTGTTGTGCTTGAGTGTAAAATGTAGAGCTAGGAAGCAGCCAACTATCTCAGAGAAACCTGAAAGTTTGCATACATATAACTAGAGATAATATATTCCATTCAAATTTTAATTCCAACATACCCATGGCTATAGTATTTGGTACCAGATAGTTTCGGCCAAAGGATCTTATATTTAAGCAGCATGCCCATAAAATTGATCACAAAAAATGCCAGTGCCAAGTGGGCAGCAACCATATGAGTTTTGGCTCGTTTACCCTGCCAGAGCTGTGTCCAGGGTACAGGTGCTGGTTGCGCCTTGAGATTCTCACTGAGCTTTTCCAGTTGCTGGCGAAAGTCTGCAGGAATTTTGAAGCAGCGATCATTGATGTGAGCGCCTTCTCGCACCAATTCCTCCACATGGTCAATAGAATGTCGATTCACAGCATGTCGCAGTAGCCAACGTGGTGAATCTGGTGTCCAGTATAAAAGGATTAGTAGCGCAATTGTGGGAAACGTTATGCCCACATAGATAAGAGTCCAACTGTTGAAGAAAGCTGACAGAGTGGGCAGCAGAATGACGCCAATAGACCAAAACGTATACGTACAGTATAATAGCACCAATTCGATGTTTGCCAGCGGTTCTATCCGGAACTTGTTGCAAGTAAAGTATTAATAATTAGAATCCTTATAGATGATGGTACTTACATATAGCCTGGCCAGCGGTAAACATAATGGCACAACACACAGCCGAGAGACAGCGAAAGCCGCAATGGAGACTAAAGTCTCTAGCATAGCCAGTGACTACTCCACATAATATCTGTGCTATGGCACCTATACAGTAGGTTGTGCGTGGACTAATGAATAGCATCATTTTAGTGCCCAACACACCGCCAACAAGCACCCCAAACAGATGCCAGAACTGTGTCCACGCAATAAATATATCACGCAGGCAAACCAGATCGAATTGCATGATAAGTGAATCAAAGCTGGAGATGTACTTAAAGTGCTCGCAGTCGATTCTGCTGCCCGTTGCCTCTTCCAGCACATAGCACTGATTGTCGGAGACGCTATAATTTGAGCTGCTGCCTAGGTAGTTGGTGTCGCATGTAAACTCCGTTCGGGGATATAACTCTGGCGCCGTAAAAATGATACAGGCCATGAACCAAGCCGCCGGTATCTTACACAGAAATATAATCAAGATGGTGCGCAGTTGCCAGATGCCAAAATTGCCAATCACATCGGTAATGACATCACTACCTGGAGCAGGCGCCGGAACTGTTGGTGCTGTTCTATTACTTCTACATCCTTCAACTGATGTGTCCAGATTTGACGTTCCATCAACGCCCTGGACCGATAACACTTGAGTGACCATTTTCAATGTTTCCAATTTCCTAGTGGAGCATCTTATGTTTGGCTATGCCGACGACTCTGTAAATGGTAATCGAAAGCGACTGTTTTCATCAGTTCCAAGCCACAAAACATTTTTTCATTTATTTATAAATAAATTTCAACATGCGATATACAAAAACATTTGTCCACATCCCCTGCTCCACCAACTCCTCTCTCCACAATTAAAATCAATTGAAATCGGTAACAGCTGAAATCAGTTAGCTTTCTATGAAAATGGCATTGAATATCAAGCTCAATTCTCCTATATATTCACAGAACATGCCTATGGCTGGAAATTTGATCCAGTATTCCGTTGGGATTTGCAATGAAATAACATGCAGCTCTCTAAATCGATATATTACTTATTTTATAATTATTTATTGCTTAGTGCTCCGAACCTCTAGTCATTGTTTAACTAAGAATAAATTTGCATAACCCATCCACCAATTAAATATAAAATAAAACCATCTAACAAACTTCTTATAAATAAATGAAATTTTCATTGTTTAAAAGTAAACAAATATGTGATACGATGGTCAACAGCAAAATTCATAAAAAGGAATAACGAAAATAAATTCTAAGTGCTGATTATCATTTATTTTCGAAATCGATAATGCTTAATGATTATAGTGCATTAGTGAAAAGATATAAATAAAATCGAATAAATTAATATTTATTCTTTTACTTAATATTTATTTATTATTTATAAATATTCTTTATTTATTTATTAAATGCTATCTCTTAACTAACATTTATTATTATTTATTTATTATTTTTTAGTAAAGTTATTTTATTTGTAACGAGCACATAAAATCATTCAAGTCTATTCTGTTCACGGAAGCTGCAAACACCAGCAACAAATTACAATGCATATAGAATTTGGTGTATGTATGTTTATCCAGTTATATATGTCCAAACAGATATATAGAGTTTATCGTAGGTGGCGTTTGAAGTTTATTTTTTAGGAAAATCATAGTAGTCTTGAGCAAAAATATTTTATACAGTGAATAACACTACCAGAAAATTCGAAGTTCAACAAGAAATCTCAAACAATAAACATCAATCAAAAAAAAAAAAATTTTTATATATATACGAAATTTTAAATATTTATTTTATTAAAATTAAAAGTTTTATTTCTAAAAAAAATGGATCTATCACCAAGATCATCTGAAACTTTTGATCCAGAAAACTGTGAAATGCAGGCAACAAACAATTTCGATAATTTCGTGCGTTTATATGCTTGGCTTTTATATGGGATTGATCTTGTGGAATGTACTCTAATGGCCGGCGAAGCTTGGGATAGACTAACGCCAGAGGAGAAAATGAGATACCACGACTTGGATCAAAATTAAAAATTAAAGCCACGCCCCTCTCAAAAAACGTCAAACACCACAATTTTTAACCCAAATTATTTTTGTTGATATATAAATAAATTTTAATGTGTCATTTGTCAAACTAAAATCAGTTTTTTGTATTTATTATAACAGATTTATTTTTAAAAACCAAGATCAACAAGTAACACTGTGGTCAATAGTACTAGACTAAGAATGAATCATATTAAACTTCCTTATCCAGCTCAGTCTTTAAAAAAGACAGTTGTTCATTAAACAGGACACAGGAGTAGGGCGACAGGTAGTCGTCCTGATCAAGATAATATGTGTACTTTATAGAGCGTTAGTTGATTATTTCTACCTCTCACATACTTTTCGATTTTGCATAAATCCAAAAGCTCCTTTTTACCTTTTGCAAGGTAGTTTAAAGACACAAAATTCATTAACCTACTCACCTATTAAAGGAAAAAATGATGTGCCAAACTTCTTATTAGTGCAGGAATGAAACTTTCCTTTTTTACTTAATGATTATAGAGCGAATAAATTAAGATTTGCTCTTTTACTTATTATGTATTTATTGTTAATAATGCTTTATAAAATATTAAAAAGTTTTATCTGTTTGCAGGAACGACAAGCACCAGCAACAATTTACAATGCGTTCTGAACTTGGTGTATGTGTGTAAATTCGCTTATGTGTGTGTAAACAGATATATAGAGTTTATCGTAGGAGGCGTTTTGTCTTGATTTTTAGGAAAAACATAGTAGACTTGGGAAAATATTTTAAAATATTTTACACATATAAATTAATGTAACACCTGAGCCTCATATCAAAGAGTAATCTTAAACAGTAAACATCTTTAATAGAAAAATTTAAAATATATACGAAATTTTATATAATTATTTAATTAGAATTAAAAGTTGAGTCTTAGCTACCCAAAATGGATATAACGCCGACTTCTTCGGAAACTTTCCCATCACAAGACGACGAACCGGAGGTATCACGTGGATTTATTAATTTCCTACGTTTATACGGGGCGCTCCGGCATGGCGTGGATTTGATAGAATGTTCTTATATGGCTGGCGAAGCTTGGAATCGACTAACCCCAGAGGAGAAAATGGAATACAGGGATTTAAATGAAACGATAACGATGTAGATAGCCATGCCCCTGACGAAACATTTTTTATGGATATATAAATTTTTAATAAGTTTTATCTGTCTCAAATTAATAAATTTTAATAATACTGTAACAGATTGTTTTATACAAACTAGATCAACAAGTAAGAAAACTTGTCGAGCTATCAGATTACGATAACTCTTTTGTATATAAATAATTTCCTTGTATATAAATAACAAGGTAGATAATGCATTTCCATTAATTGTGTGAGCAAAAGTAAATTCAATAGGTTAAAAATTGTTTACCGTATTGCGAGATTCAGGGATGAAAAATGCAGCTCGTATAGCGTATTAAATGAGAATACTAGGTTCCAAATTTGAATGCTCTAGTTCTTATAGTCTCTAAAAAACAGGTGTTCATTCAACACATGATAATGACATTTATTGATATTTACATTGTTTACCTTAGAAAAATATGTGACACGATGGTCAACGGCAGCACGCTTATATAAGAACAGCCCATAAGAATTCTGTAGTTGGGTATCCTCGATTACGAGAATCCTTTTGCCTACATTTACAGACATACACACAGATCTAAACGCATTTTAAACCATTGCGCGTAAAAAAATAATGAATCTAGATTTCAAAATTGGTTTCTTTAGTCCTTGTAGTCTTTAAGAAACGAGCGTTCATACAGACGGCCGACGGATAGGGCAAGATCGACTCGGCAAGTCGTCCTGATCAAGAATATATATTCTTTATGGGGTCTCCCATGATTATTTCTACCTGTTAAATACTTTTAGATTTTGCACATATCCATCAGCTCCCCTTATGCCTGTCTTAAAGGCAGAGCAGCTAAAAATAAATTCTAAGCGCTGACTCTCGTTCCAAAATGATTATAGAGCGTCTTAGCATTAGTATAAAAGTAGGATAAACGGTGGATAAATTACATTTGTATTTATTATTGATAATTATTCTTTATTTATTCATTAATTATTATTTTTTAACCAACATTATTATACAACATTATAATAAATTAATTTATTACTTTTTAGCAGAAACTATTTTATTTGTAGCAATAAATGGTATACAAGTTCTATCTGTTCGCGGAAGCTGGAAGCTCCATCAACAACTTATAATGCGTACAGAACTTGGTGTGTTTATGTTAATCTGGTTATATGTATGTAAAAAGATATATAGAGTTTATCGTAGGAGGCGTTTTAAGTTGATTTTTTAGGAAAAACATAGTAGGTTTGACCAGAAATATTTTATACAGTAAATTACTATACCAGAATATTTGTAGTTCAATAAGAAGTCTCGAGTAGTCAACATCTTTTAAGTAAAAAAAAAACACAAAAAACTTTGACCAAATTGTAATAGTTTTTTTATTAGAATCAAAAGTGTTAAATTTTATATTTTACAAAAAATGGATTTAGCGCCAACCCCGTCTCAAAAACCGAAAAAGGAAAGCAACGAATTGCAACCAACTAATGGCTTTCAAAACTTTCTAAGGATGTATGGAACCCTGAAGTACGGCGTCGATGTTATGGAGAGTTCCATAATGGCTGGAAAAGCTTGGAACAAACTAACCACTGAGCAGAAAATGAAATATCAGTATATGGATACTACTAGAGATGCTGCTAAGGATGCGGAGAGCTACATTCCGGCTAAATTAGGTTGCTGCCCGACGTCCCCATGTTGCCCTAGGAAAAAGAAGCGCTGCTGCAAGCCAAAACCAATGCTGCCCCAAGCCATGTTGCCCCAAACCCTGTTGCCCACGTCCCAAATGCTGTAAACCAATACGGGACAGATCGGCCGATAATGCCTTCGCTGCCTTCTTTCGTCAATTCAGCTGCAATCGCCCTGAGCTAACATCAAATGAGGTAGTGATAAGGGCTGCTCGTGCTTGGGTGCGCATGTCAGAGTGCAAGAAGAAGAATTTCCGTTGCAAGGCGAACTAAACATATAAAGTAATATCCGATATACAATTACTTTTTACCCAAAAATTTTATCCTTGTAAACTAACTTTTTGTAATCATTCGATATAATACATGAAATTATTTTATTAGAACCCAAAACTAGATGTTTCATTTTGTAATATTGTAATATATATATACAATATAACAAAACTTTATTTATTTACTTTTATTTTTTTTTTTTTGTTGTATCACTCGTTCATTGCACCCTACAGTAGAGTATCATTATCTTTTAAATGTGTTGACAATAAATGTAAGTAATCGATTGGTATTTTAAGTACTGGTTAACAAATAAATCTCATAAGTTTATAACAAACTGGTCGTATCGCAGTTCTTTGTAAAAACAAACTTACATTATCAGGTCTTGCATTTGTATTATCTTGTTAATATTATTATAAATAAGATATGAAATGTTTCAATTAAATTGTCTACTGACTAAGCCGAAGTACGAGTACAAGTATAAAGTAAACTGTCGGTTAGTTATACGTGTTATTTACCTGTTAATTTAACTTTTAGTCAAATAACCAATTTATTAGTTATATTATTCCTTTTGAAAACTAGTACGAAAAGCGCTAATAATGTTTTATTATCAAAATATACAGCCCATTTCATATGGAGCAGTCTTTGCTCCAATACCTCACACCTGCCCTGTCACCTGTCAGTTATTTTGCAAATATTTTAATTTCAAATTCAAGTTGTAGTGCTAATTGTAAGGGGCAATCAGGTATACAAAACTGGTTCCCCAATATTTCATATTTGAGATTTTCATTTGAATTCCATTCCATTGATTGACGCTTTTCTATTTACCATTGGGCCAAGGCACGAAGGCGGCAAATAATATAATTAACAAAGCTATAACCAAATGTTGAAATGCAAATTAATATAATGTCATATTCGTAGCATCAAGTATTATATTAAAAGTACGCAATTCATTAACTATACAAGTTGATTAAAAATCAACTAAGTAAATGCAAGTGTTATATTTCCGCAACTGGATCAGATACAGAACAAACATTCAATTACTTATAGAAAACAAGAACTGGAATATATGTTAATTGACAAACCTGAAATTAAGTTCATTATACCCACTATATATTCTTATAATTTACAGATCATATAAATATATACGTATAAATATATACGTATAATAAAAATACCTTTAGGTAAAATAAATTGTTCACATTTACCTTACTATTGTTATATTGTTATATATAAATATATTTCTTTTAGATATAGTAAACTAAATTCTCTTGAAAATAGAATATACAGAAAAATTATTTATAATCTGAGCTGGATCTATTTTTACTAAAATGTTATATCATACTTTGTTTAGTTTAAGTTTTATCTAAATTATAAATTATTTTAAGGGTTTTTGTTAATAGATTTTTCTTTGTTTATAATATTAAAATATACAACACTTTTATTTAATATAAAAAAAAATTAAAAAAAAACAAATAAAATAAAAAAAAATATTTAAAAAACATAAACATTTTAAAACTAATAAAAAATTAATTGAAAATAATTAGAATTTTAATAAACTAAAATTTTTTATCAAAAAGAAATCAAGTAACAAAATATTAATATAAAAAAATTGTTCTTTAATTAGGATTAAAAAACAGATTATGGTATTACTACTGGAACTAAGTTTCTTATTAAAAAAAATTCTGTTAATTAGACCAATTTGTCCTTTTTTTCTAACCGTCTTGGGAAGTTAAACATTCTGCTGTTATATTAATTTATATCATAAAATGGTAGCTCACTCTTTTTTTTTGCAAATTAATTTTGTGTCAATTAACACAATATTCAATGAAAATTCTCAGTTGGTTTTTTATTACTTTTGTTTAGCGTTTTATATTCACAATATTTTGTTTTTATTGAAATTTCTGTTTTGTTTGTTTCTCTTATTTCACACAAATTAATATAAACTTATTGAGCGACAATAAACATTAATTCGGTTCAATTTTTTATAGTCGCTTTTCGATTTGCTCTTCGCGCGTGTTTTTTTCTTTTTCCAATTTGCCGTTCGATTTAGAGCAGCGCGCGAACGTCTCAAGCAGCCGAGAAACGGAATCCAACTGAAGCTAGTGACACACACGAGGCACTACAATAAAAACGAAGACTAAGGCACTGACCAGCATTTAGATGACAAACAGTCGTAGATCAATATGCCCATTTCGCTGTTTGGGGCGTTAATTTACTTAATGAACTTGTGTGAATAATTAAAACTTATTATTAATAAATTCTCTTTTCGATTCGAAAGTATTTTTTTTTCTCAACTAAATGTTTTCCTAACGGAATCAAACTAGAGTCTTAAATTTCCTGCTAAAAGCAAAACAGGCCAGCTGTATGTTCTACTTCCAACAGGATATTAGTGTCTACCATTTACTTGTTGTTGATTCTCTTAACTGTCTCAAGAAATTTTCATTTTTTTAATGTAGACACAAATATTTATTGTGGCATTTATTTTTTTATCTAGACTATAAATTGACAATTGTCATTACTTAACTAATGATCATTAGTTAGTGTATTATCAATATAGTTAATGCATTATCCAACTACTTAGTGTTCTAGCTTATAAAAATATAAAAAATGTATTTGTATTGCCCTTCCAGTGCTTAGAATTTAATCTTTATTACACTTGTTGCTTGATTTTTTTTCAGTGTTTAATCTAAAAAGGGAAAGGTGCGAAATTGTATGCGTTGTAATATACAATTTTCGGTTTCTTGACCCAGACAATACCAAAGTATGAAAATATTAAAGTTTTATTTATATTTTTTAACATCAAACGCCATTCCTCTGCATATTATTCTGCCAACAACTGATAACAATGTTAGTGATAGAAGACCTTATCATTTGGTTAAGCAACTAAGCAGACAATTTGAACATACCCCAATAATGCATTTAGTAGGTGTAGAAATAGATTTATTTAATACTTTTTTGCACTAAATGTAAGCAATTATAATTCTAGTAAATTCTAACAAAGCCTTTTGATTAATTGCTGGCTATTCTCTCTCCCATAAGTTTAACGGGTAAAACCGAGACAAGTCGCAATACTTTAACCGCATTTCCGTAGGACATTAAAAACCAGTGGAAATTATAAGTTAAATCTACAATGTTTTCACAAAATAATATACTGATTTACAAGTGTTTCTATTTCGGTTATTACAGGAATATTATTATAATATATCTTATGTAAATAAACTAGTCTTTGCTGATTAAGAGTTAAAATCTGTAGGCGAAAGTAATTGAAGTGTAACTAGTGTAACAAACGATTGTATTTTCGTTTTTGAGTATATAAATATATATAATCGATACCTCTCTCTTGTATATATTGAGATGATCAAGGTTTATAAACTATACATTGCTATTGTGTTCTATTTTAATCTTTATGCACTAGTCAATACTCAATGACTCAACGAAATTTATTTGTCATTTTCTAACATTGTTCTTATAAATAAACTATTCGTATTTAAGTAGTAAATTGCTAAAAGGCACCTTAAATCAAATTATTTTAAGAACTTGCAATAAACCATTTTCATATGTTATTGTTTATTTTTTATTGCCGATATTACTAACAAGCTTTATTGTTTTTTTTTTTTTTTCTTTGAGGGATAATATATCGTTTAGGTAATGCATTTAGTTAGATAGTTTAGTGTTACTAAAAAGTAACTTAAAATTTACATAAATTTTGTTTAATTGTTTCTTCTGTCTGTCACGTGGTTTTATATTTTTATTATACTAATCGAATTCATACTTCACACATTAGTTAAATATTAATATTAATTAAATATACTATCTATATTTCTATTTAATTCAATTAGCAATATATTAAAGCAACTCTTGATACCAAAGACTTAAATTAAAAATGTTCACGCGAATATCAGTATTACCTTTATTTCACAATCAATTTGACCCGATTAAGTGTACTGATAAGTATAAAATGTGGTATCTTTTAGATTTTATTAGATACTAACTTATTAATAATTGCTATAGCTAAGTAAGGCTAATAGTAATGGTAAATGGTATTGTATATATAAATTTATGATTCAACCATTTATCAGATTAGGCCTAAAATTTCGAACCTTAACTAAAATTGTTGCATAATTTTAGGCTGTTTTTTTTTATTATATGGTTTGCAAGCTACGCGACTTGACTGTTTCCTCATGAAGTTCATCTATTGTCTGGCACTTTTGAGTGGTATCGTAATTTATGTGCCACAGATCAGCAATGCTAACAGCAACATTCTGCTCAAAGTTTCTTAGCAGCTCGTTGCTATAGACGCTAACATCGGAGCTGACGGTGCTGCAACGTCGCAGAAAGATGGCTGTATTACGTCTGAAGGTTTTCGGAGTGGGTACATCAACGATTGGTACTTGTTCGGTGTTCCAATAGTAGCGATTAAGAAAACGCATGAGCACACCATACATCCAACCCACTGTGGCAATTATGCTTATGGGCAGAAGGCGATGCACCACAGTAAGTGTACTCAGTAGTGGTGAAAATACTAAGCAGAGCCGACCACCGGTGACCACTGAAAGCATTAGCAAGACTCGTTTTTCAGGTGAAACCATTTCGCCTGTACATGTAGTGAGCACAGCTATGGAGGCGGAATTTGCAAATTTTAGTAGCATCCAGAAGATGAGTTCCAAGCCAACACGGCGTGAGTTGCGATCTATAAGAAAATCAAATTAATTAGCAGTTGATTCTAGGGGAATTTCAATTTGAATTAATGTTTACCACTTTCAGGCAGTAACCAAACCAGATAGGTGCATAGTCCAGCAACGATCATTAGATTGCCCGACCAGCGCCAATAGCGTCGCGTATAAAGTATGAAGTAGAGACCCACGAAGACACCCACCATTTCGGCCATGCCCAGTGCTGCTGTATTCACATGAACCTGCGCTTCACCCAGGCTACGTATCATAAGCAAAATGGTGCTATACAGCACCTGGGCACAGCCCCAGATAACATGTATAAATAAGAGCTGTTTGCGTTTCGTCTCTTTATCCCATATCTCGCAGTAGTTGTGCTTTGGCTGAGTACTTAGCTCGGCAGCAAAGACAGTTAACCTTACATCTAAGGTTAGTGGAACCATCCGATTGTTATGGGTAGCAGATTCAAGAAGTAATCGTAGTGCCGGCTCTATACGTTGTTTGCGTAGTAACCAACGTGGTGCATCTGAAATCCAACGATGTAGGCCGACTAACACAATGAGTGATGAGGAGATGGCTACATAAAGATGACTCCAGTCATCAAAGTATATGGATATTGCCGGCAGCAACAGCAAGCCAATGGACCAGAACAGTTCTGACAGTGTTGCAACCAAAATACGCGCCTTTCCCGAGGTGATGTCCATCACTGGAAATATGGATGTGATTACATAATAGATAAATACATTTTCATCTCTTGGTATTTATTCTTACATATGAAATGTCCTGCCGTGTACATAAGGGTGCAGAATATTGAAGTGAGGCAACGGAAGTATACGTGCAGCTGATAAGTATCCACCAAGCCCGTTAGATTACCACAGAAGATTTGTCCCAGCATACCCAGTAGCATAAGACGACGTGGACTAATACTGTAAGTACAGCAAAGGATTAAGATGGATTCTACTGGTTAAATAAGAACATAAAGGACTCACTGGCGCAGCGCTTGATGCGCCAAAAGTCCTCCAAGTAGGGCACCAAATGCATGAAAAGATTGCGTCAGTGCCACAAGTACGCGACGGGAACAAATCAAATCAAATTGCGTGATTAATGATTTATATTCCGTTATATGCTCCACCTTGTCACACGGTAACATCTCCTCTTTGGATTCTGTGGCATTCCAGGTCATTCCATATTGTTTCACAAAACTTTGGGATAAACTCTGCGCATAGGCATTACACACTTGTACACTAAAAAGACGATCCGTATTACGGCTATCCGTTTGACTACCATTCCATGAGGCGGGATGACACACTAGCTCACCACGCTGTGGATACGGTGCCGTATATATGATGCTGGCCATAAACCATGCTGTAGGTATTTTGCATAAAAATATAAGCAAAACTGTGCGTAGCTGCCAATGACCAAAGCTGCCATTGATCTGATCCACAATATCAACTCCAGGCGGAACAGATGATCTCCTACTTGAACAGGTTATATCCGAAAATGGCATGCTCGGCTTGGAGCTAACAGACGTACTGAATCTTAGCGAATCTCTCATCATTCATATTATGCCACATTGAGTAAAATTTATTGTTTACTGTTATCATTAGCTCGGCTTACAAATTGGGTACAAATTAGCAGCTGATGCGACGTCTCGTTTTGATGACATTTTCTATATATATATATATATATAGATATATATACATTTTTTATGGTTTTTTTTTTAAAACGCTATACAAATAATAATAATACTTCCTAAAAAAAGAATTCACACAATCTAAAATATAAACAAACATTTTAATATTTTGCCATTCTTATAACAAATTGCTGCTCCAAATGAAACTTAGGCATTCTATTGGATCTCAAAATGCCGGCTTTGATTTTCAATCCACGTCGAGAAAGTAAATATATATATATATTATATATATATATATGATTAGGTTTGCTTATTTAGTCTTTCATTCGGGTATTAGGTTTGCAGCTTTTATTTTATATACATAAATATAATTGTGAATAGCGTAAATAAAGGACAAGCAATTTTCTGGCTTCAAAGCCTGCCACAATTTTTAAATAATAATACTTTATTATTTAAAAATTAAATCACATAAAGGTGCTCGACTAAAAGATATTCTATAAAAAATATAAAAAAATAAATTTAATATTATTTTATTATTTTTATATAAAATAAAACGCATTTGAATATATTTTTTTCTGAATTTTTTTATTCAATTTGATCTGTTTTTTTTTTTACCATTCTCAAAATGTTATTTTTCATTTGATTCATTTCTTCCACTACAATTTTAATATTTTGTTTTTTTTTCTTTCTAATTATTAAAGTTTAAACTAATAATTAAATAAAAATTTAATTATGTTTTAAACAAAATGTTGTTATTATCAATTTGTTTTATGTGTTTTGCTATAAAATGGCACATACGAAATGCCTTCTTATTATATATATATATATATATATGTAAGTATATGTTATATATCTCTGAGCTGATTTCTATATACTTATATATATATTATATTGTATTTAGACTTGCTTATGAAATTGTTTTACAGCTTTTAGTTTTAGCTTGTGTTTAATAATTTGTTCTGTTGTTTGTTTCGTTGGTTTATTTTTTGCTCTTTTTTTCTCTCAATGAAATGTTATTCGTATTTAAATATTTAATATTTTTTATTATTTGTTTGTTTGTTGATTTAGCCAATTGATTTATTGTCTTAAACAATTATGCCAGCTAACAGTTGAATGTTTTTTATATTAATAAAAATATTTTATATAAAACAAAACAGAATAAAATAAATAAATTAATTTGTAAATTACTCCAGTTAAATGTTTATTTTTTTTTTATAATGTTATTTACATAGTTAAAATAAAATAAAAATAAATGCGATTTTTGTTTCTTTTAAGATTGCAAACATTATTCAGAGCTATGCACTATAATATAAATTTGGCTTTGCAAAGACTTTTTTATATAACAATAGTAAAGTAATAATAATAATAGCATTAATAAAAATTAATAAAATATAAATACAAATTTTAGTACTAATTATAATTAATTTATGGCGTGTAATTTATGCGTTGTGTTTAATTAATAAACTATTAAATGTAATTTATAAAATACATAAGTTTATGTTGAAATTTATTTACAAAATTCTTTCTTTTATTTTCGTCTGTATATATGTTTGTATGTTTGACTTATTATGAAGGAGTGTAGTTAGTATATATATATTTATAGGGTATATATATATATCTAAGATAAAATATATCTAACAACTATAGCTTATCATACTAAATGTCATATGCTCAAAGAGATTTTTGTTACATTTATGAGAGCAGCTTAAATTTTATATATATATATATTGACCATAATTATGGTATAACGTTTGGATTATTATTCGAATTATCAGTTTGTAATTTGTTAACTTTATGCTTACAAACTAGTTTAAAGTCCTTTCATTATGTTTTTGTTTTGTTTTTCTTTTATTATTTTTAACTGCATTTATGTTCTTATATGGTTTACCCCCTTTCGCTGCTTCGATTTGCTACGTTGCTAATGAGCCCACTTAAAACTAACTGTTAAACAATAATTTTTGGTTTCCAATGATTTCTATTTCAATGATCAGTGCTCAGTGCATCTTCAATGTTGCTATCCCAGTTAAATTCCGTAACGCCCTGTTTGAAATAGATATTGCCAAGATTGGCAAAACGTTGCGCAAAATTGGCATCTTTCGCTTTCAGATGTTCAAAGCTAAATAAAGATAGAAGAGAAAAAATTTGAATACAATTAAAATAATATAACAATTTTTTATTAGATAATCTATACTTAAAATTAATAGTTTTATTTTTGACATGTAATAAATATGATTATGTTTATCAGTAAAAATTGAGAAAAATTCATTTTAAAAATGGAATACATCTCTACAGAAAACAATAAAATTTTTTGTGAATTTCCTTTACAGTATATAATTAAGATCAGATTTTATAGCAGATATTATCTAGCACTTTTCTCTATAAAAGAACTACCTGGAAGATCCAAACTATAGCCTACCTGTAACTTACAAGCAAGAGAGTAATTTTGATATTTTTTTAAATACCTAATTAGCTTAAAAAGATAAAGTTAAGTGGAAACTAAAGATAAAATATATATAGTCTTAAAGAAAATAAGCAATCTTTTAATATTTTCTATAGAAATTTAATAAAAATCCCGCGCACTTTACTATTATTCGACTTTACCACTGCAGATTAGTGAACTACTGCGAAAGGAGTATACCCTTCTTCCGTTTTAAGCACCTTTATTGGTTTTCCTTAAAGCTACCAGACTACCTCTATAGGTTATCGTAAGTAAATCCGCATAACGTGGCAAGTAAGCCATGGACACACATGCTTGTATATATATTTACTGTTAAATTTGATTGTTGTTGCAGCTGCGTGCAGTGCAGCTGTGCAATTAGAAGACGTAGAATAATACAATTCTTACCTTACCCGGGGCATTGTTAGAGCAAAATGTCAAAGGTCATAAGCAGCGATTGTTCTACATAGAATACGAAAAAAAATCAAAAAAAAAAAAGAAAAGAAAAAAAAAACCAAGACAAAAGGGCGACAGGCAGCAGATTTTACAACGGTGCTAAGGAAAAACCCTTCGGAGGGAAGACCAAAGATTCGGGCTTAAGTCATTGCATTGCCAGTAAATATCTGAACTCATATGGAACACTTTTACAACCTAAGCTTGTTTCTGCTGTTATTGTTGACGAAGATGATGATGATGTTGGTGGTAATGGTGGTGATGTGCTGTGGTGCGGTGCGCAGTGGCGTAGTGTGGTGTGAGTTTGCCCACCCTTAAGAAGCGCATGCGCAGCTGCACATCTGCCCCTTCTTCCTCATACCGTTCCGCCTGAAGAAGTGGCAAGGAAGTTGCTTAAGTCGTGCAAGTTGCGCCGCAAGTCAGCAAAGTTCCCATTGACTGCGTCTCAGGCAAGCAACTCGCACGTGTGTACGCAATCAGCGTCATAATATTACCTACTTTGGGGTGGTTTCAGCTAATAGGATGGTAGCAAATAGGCAATACGTAATAGGGAATAGGGGATAAAGGAATGCGACTGTGTCTGGGAAAATAAAAATCAAAACGAGTTTAAAATATTTTTTTTTCTACGATAATTCGTATGCAAGAACGCAGTTAATGTATTTTTTTTCATATGGGGTCTCTTAACTAAAAGTGTATCTATAATAATTTAAGATAGTTGAAAATGTAGTCTAAAGTAAGTTTAGTTTTCACTTGATGTTGACTTGGCTTTACATATTTCGTGTCTTGAGCACCTGCTTCTGGGGCGGACTGGGCATATTCTCCTTGCCGGCGAAGAGCAAGGTCTTCTTGGGTGTGCTGGCCGCTGATTTGGGTGTGCGAGGTGTGCGTGGACTGTGGGGGGTGCGTGGTGTGCGTGTTTTGGGTGACTTGCAGGAGAGCAGCTCGCTGAGCTCGCTGCTATTATCCTGACGCACACACTTCTCAGAAGAGTTGAGCAGCCACGAGGTGATCTTGTCGCATTCGGCGCGTAACTCCGAATCGATAAGTAGATCTTCAATCTTTTCCATATCGGTTGTGTTGGGTTTGTTCATCTTACTGGGCGTAAGCATGGCGACTGTGGGCTGTTGCTTGGATTTCAGTGCAATGTTCTCCAGTTTCAGTTGCTCGCATTCTTCGCGTACCTTGAGCAGTAGCTGATCCTTGTTATCCAGCTCAAGCTGGGCGAACTGCAGAACGGTGGCAAATTCATCAAGTGCCTTCTTCATATCGGCCATGTACAGCTCACGTGTCTCATCCTTGCGCTTCAAATCGCTGTACATATCACTGTAATGGGTCAGCTGTGCATCTCCATCGATGCGCTCCTGGAACGAGTTAGCAATCTTATTGAATTTGGCCAGAGTATCCGACTCGCTGACAAGCAGCTCATTTAGCATGGATTCTTTTAACGATACCTCACTCTGTAGTGTCTGTGAGGAACTGTGCAAAGCTTCGAGTGCCTTCTGGGAGTCCATAAGCTGTTTACGCAACTGTTCCGCATCAGACTGCAGTGTCAAATAGCTCTGCTCCAGTGCACCCTTCTCCAGCTGCAGTGACTCCAGTTCAGCCTTGTATTGCTCCACATCAGCATCAGACTTCTTGAGACGCTCCATCAGTATGTTGACCGTAGAACGAGTGTTGTTCAACGTCAGCTGATAGTTGTACTTCTCGGTGATGGTCTTGGCCATATCCTGCTTGAGCTGTACTAACTGCTGCTGCAATGTATCGCTCAGTTGTATATAGTAGTCGATGCCATTGCGCAGTTGCTCCTCACACTTCTGTAGCTTTTCATCACGCTGTCGCAACATATCGTTTGTGGTTTCCAGCAGCACCATCACATCCTGCTTTTCCAGCTCGATCTTGATGAGTTCGTTTTCAGCCAGCTTCTGGCGTTTGTCCAGCTCAGCGCGCCAGTAGCTCTTCTCACGTTCTATGGCACTTTCCATATCACTCTCGACCTGTTGTTGCACCTTGGCCACTTCCTGTTGCTGCTCAGTGCGCTTAGCCTGCTCCTGACAGAGCTGCCGTATGTTGTCACAGTGTGCATCGATCTCACAGTTCTTGTCCAGCAGCTCATCCTGCAGTGCACGTATCAGTGTACACTTGTTGGCCAGATCATTCTTCAGTGTGTTCCGCTCAACGCGTAGACATTCTAGCTCGGTTTGGTTGGCTTTTGTCTCTTGGCCATAGGCGAGAGCATCCTGTTCGATCTGCTGTTTCAGCTGCACCACATCCTCCAGCAATGTAGTGTTCTTTAGCTGCAACTTCTCAATTAACTGCATGTGCTCAACCGTCTTTTGTTGTCCTGCATTGCAGTTCTCACGTGCTAGTGCTACTTCTTCTTGGAATTCATTGAGTTGCGCTTTCAACTGATCCTGAGCAATTTGCTGCTGCTCACATGCCTTCTGCAGCTGCTCATTGGCCAGTTTAAAGGCTTCATTCTCGGCAATGAAGTGGTCCACTTGACGCTCATGCTGGTCCCGCTGAACTTGCAACATATCTTCGAGCTGTGCGCAACGGTCCAGTAGCTGTGCCTGCTCCGCAGTCAACTGCTCGTTGCGCTCCTTATGTGATAGATTCTCAATGGTAAGTGCTTGTACAAGCTGATCTGTTTTGGCAGTTGCCACTTCGTGCTCCTCACGCATTTTTGCTTCTGCCTCTTTTAGCTGCTCCACATGACGCCGTACCACATCCAGCTGGCTGAGGTAATTCTCGATGAGCTCATTCTTGGTGCGTATCTCATGTTGTAATGCCTCCTTACCCTTCAAACGACTAGCTGATTTTGCTTCCTTTACAGGAGTTGTTGTTGCCGAGTTTAAGGGTGTCGAGGCTGCTGTGGAGGCACCACTGGCCGTTGGATCAACAGTATGACTGGTAGCTGGTCGGAAACGCAAACGTTGCGGCAAGGAAGGTGTACGAAAGAGGCGCAAACCTTTTGATTTCTTATCCTCTTTGGGTATAGCGAATTCCTTGGACTCCTTGGAGCTGGAGGCAAAACGCACGGCATCTTTGAAAAACTTTTCAATTTGCTCCTTACGTTCCGGTGGCACAGCATTTACTGTTGCAGCTGTACCAGCTGCTGTGGGCGTGGCACTGCCCGCTGAGCCAGCAGAACTATTCGAATTAGTTACAGAATTGCCTGCCGGTGAGCCACAGATCACATCCACATCATTGAAACGCTTCAATTTAGCTTTTGAAAACGACATTTTCTTTGATATTTTCTTTATATGTTTACTTTAGTTAAAACTTAACGTTTTTTTTCTTTATTTGTTAACAAACGATTTGTCAATAACAAAAACTCAATATAACAATTATAAAACACAACTTTAACTTGTTTTAAACACGATTTTAACAAATTTTTAATACACGTCCCTCCAATATATATAAGTTCTACTATTTAGTCCGTTTTAATATAGTTTTTGTTTTCCTCTTTACTGTTTCTTTCATAAAATTTAGAATTTGTTTCCCGTCACCCACTGTCCCTAGTATCTATAGATATGTTCCTACGCGTTCCGTTGTCAAAACCTAACTGAAGCGTTGCGAGCTGCGACGGCCCAGAATGCAAACAGCGCAACGATCCGATCTCTGCCACAAACAAAAAAAAAAGCAACCCTTGAGTTGAGCTCTAAGGAAGGTAGAAGAAATGATATGGAGGGCAGGGGCAGCGGCAGCGGTCGGGTAAGGTAAGGTAAGGTAGGGTAGGTAGCTAAGTTGATGTTGTTTTGTTTCTTGCCTACTCGTTTGGTGGTGGTTCGTGCCATACAGTAGACACACACTCATACATACTCACACACACACATACATTCACTCACAGTAGTTCACCTATTATTTACTTCCTTATCGGTATCTTTTGTGAACTAAAGAAATTTATTTTGGCGCGCGCAAATGTTGCAATTGTCAAGACATCATTGAAATCCCTTAAAAACCTTAAAGGAATCCGCTGTGCTAGCATATGTGTTTGTGTGCGTGTGTGTGATGTATGTGTATGCATTGCATACAGCTGTCTAGGAATCACACATTGAACTTGATAACTAAAAATATATCCGTTAGCCCCAGCTCTAAAAATAATGTCGGATACAGCTGGCAGCCAGCATAAAGTTGCACTCGACCCGCATAATTAAAAGAAAACTGTGAAAAACGTGAAAATAGTTGGAAAAGGACAACGTTACGCTCGTCCCTCAAATGCAATTGTATTGAATTGAATTGCATGGAAAATGATTTTTCTAACTTTTCATAGGTTTAATTGAACTGCGCTTATATAACCCATATATATATATATGCATATAAATATCTGCTGATAACTGCAACTTAGCTTCGACTACATTCAAATTTTATTAACTCTGTGGAATCGTTAGTGTTTCATCAATAGATAGAAAAGTACCTAAGGTGCAGACTAACTACTGTTGAACTCCTATGGGATGTACTTTAAGCTTTCATACATAAAAAAATAAATTCAGCAACTCATTAAGAAAGGACTATAAATATCATTAAGATATATTTGCAATAGGAATCTTTAGAAATTCTTTGATATAGCTGACACTATTTGAGATCCTAGATATAATACTATATACTACTAATACGATAACTGCAATTACTATATAACTTTGAATTCTTTCAGCAGGATCTGTGCAACAAGCTGATGTTTATGGTTTTATTCTGCACCAGTTCTTAATATGCACAGGAATTAATGATCCTTGGGAATTTGTCAGTTTAACTAGTGAAGCCTAAAGGATGAAGGTTATTAATGATGATTCCTGGATAGTTGCAATAGCAATGAGAATTTCCCATGCCTGATCAAGCATAAACAAAGTTAATATGCATTCAATGTGTTAAGTATAACGCTACTAAATATATGCAACAAAGGCAACATTGCAGCTATTTTATATACGACGCCATTATATTAATATTCTATTGTGCCTATGTATGTGTGTGTGCCATACAATAACCTTAAGAGAGTTGATGTCAATACATAGTGATCGTTATAAAAGGAGCTCGCTGAAAGGATTTTCGCACCCTGAAAAGGATACATTGATGCATAGAGAATGTGTGCACTGAGATGTATGTCATCGACCTTAGGGGCAGCTCGTCTGGCCCCATTGATGAGCTGCGCGCAATAAGCGTGAAAGAAAACGTCGCAAGGATCAGGTTTCCGTGTCCGGAAAAACTTGTTGTGAACAGCAGGAATAGTAAGTAAATAATAAAAGAAACTCTGTTTTCATTGGGGTTAACACTTATATGTAAACTATTATGGTTCTATCTATATATATATATATATATATATATATATATATAAACCAATTATCTTCATATTAAGAATGAGATACGAAACGATCCTTCTATGTAAAGAAAATAAGGGAAGAATGGTAGGAAATTTGAGAAAGAGATTTATGCGTATTAATATTAAAAATATCCTTTCTATTGCAATTTCAGGATATGCTGTGCGAAACTATATAAAAAGGATGTTTATTGTTTTGTTTAACTCCTTAGGGATGCAACCATTCTCAGGCATATTTATAATCTTAAAAGATTATAAATTATCTATAGTCTAAATATATATATATATATATAGATTATATCTATGTACTTACCGCTGGAAAAGCAAGTTCTTGGCAAATGTATAAAGCTCAATGTCGAGGCCATTGAGTTTCTCAATGCGTCGCCTTTGATCGGGACGCAGATTCATCACAGCAGTGGCTGATATTGTGGCGTTGTGCTGCTCAAAGGGTATGGCAAAGCGCAGGTTGAATGTCTCCTCGAAGATATATTGGGACATCTGTTTGATGCATAATGGGTTTGAGAAGTATATCTAATAGAATTTTAATTGTTTGTAGTTACCTTTTGATATTCCGTCAGTCCAAAATAGGCCATGGCAGCCAAATTGCGCTTGGCGCTGGCCAGCATGACGCGATCACGTTCATGTGCCGGCATCGATGACTTGTTGTAACAACCAACCAGTGCGAGATCGGCTAGCATGCGGGTTTGCCTATTTGCGGCCAGATTTGATTCACATCCGGCAAACTGATCAAGATCCACATCCAGCCAGTCCTTACCGTTGTAACAGGGTGGCAGCTCATTGGCTGTTGCCTGACGGCCCAGACACCAATGTCGTGAGCCCTTCCAGGTGGCGCCGCGTCGCACATGTCGATATTCAGACATATAACGTGAGATCGGTTCGCGTAGCAGCGAAATATAAAAATAGCGACGCTTTGCTGTTTCTCCCTCATTCTTATCCAGCTCCACATCAACACAACTCGTTAGCTCTGTCCAGTCAGCATGCAGGCCACACTTCCAGCCCGTTGAATATCTGGAGAAGAGCCAATTTTCATTTCGATGCGGACGGAAGCAATAACAGCGTTTACGTTGACGCTGGCATTCACATGGACGCTAAGAGAACCAAATAAATACTCTTAATAGATTCAACTTCTTAAAGAGTTGCTGCAATTTACCTTCAGATCCAAATCGCGAACCAAATGCCTTCCAAATGAAGTGCCTCCTGTCTTCTGTATATGCAGGAACACCATTACATCGTGTCCATCCATATTAAACTGAAAATCATCGTTCAGCACATCCTCATAACTTAATCCTGCATTGGCTATAATGTTTTGTGGTGCAGAAGCTTTTGCGACAATTGCCGTACTGCCGCCCACATTGCCATTATAATTATTATTGTTATTGTTGTTATTACTGGCCTGATGCAGCGCCACAGGCTGCAGTTCATTGTAGGCCAGCATGTCCGAGGATTGAAGTATTACGGCCCTTTTGGAAAGTGCACATACCTGCGGTTTGTGTAAAAAGCAAAAGTGCAAACATTAAAATTCGACTGCAAAAATGTTGAATGTAATTTCATTACTTATTACATCAGGTTTTCATTTAAAAGTTCTTAAAACAAAGGGGATAACTGTAACATAAAAGAATTTATGAAGTTTAAAAAAAATACAAAATTTAAAAGAAACATATTTAATTCATATGAATAAATGCAGAGTTATCCAGTTTAATTTTTAACAATTGCGTACAAATTAAGATTCTTAAATATTTAAGTACAGGGTATTTACAAATTGAGCAGTTTTTAAATATACATTTTCATTACTGTCACAGGGCTTTAAATTCAATTTATGGCCTTCTGCGAAAATTTCATAAAGTATCCAACAGCGTGGTGTATAAGTGTTTGCCTGTGTGTGTGTGTGTGTGTGTGTGTGTGTGTGACAGAGTGTTTATTTGTTTTCAACATTAATTAAATGAACACCAGGATTAAATGCATATTTTTGCTTCGAACAGCAGCATCTGGTAATATCTTCAGGCATGTCAACACTGCATGCTAAGAGACTATAAGTATCTCTTTACGGTCTTATTTACTTATTGAAAATAAGAACTTTTCTTTATTTATGGTACGCTTTTACCAGCTACTAAGTATGCGATTTATATTCATTTCAAAAGAGTCTCTTATATGCATTAATATTTCCGTTTTTATTACATTTATTCAGAAATTGATATGCACTACTGAACTCTATAAAGCCTTTCAACTATTTTGTAGATATTCCGTTGCATACTTTCAGGATGTGCAATGAATTCATTGCTAAAGGGATAGAAGACTAACGTATCCAGTTGGAAGTGAATGTTGCTCTTATCAGATAAATAAGAATGTTATCTTAAAGTCTGCTGATTTACGAAGTATAATAAACCTTTGTATAACTATATAGTAAATGTTATGTTACATTAATTTTGCTTATCATAAATGTAGGAAAAAGTTTTTGCAAAATTCTTGTCAATAAACATGGATAACAATAAAATTGTGCAAGATTATGTACAACTATATGAAAGCACAGCGAGACTGTTACTTTGTTTAAAAAGTCACTTTGAACACAAATTAAAATTAACAAGTGTGAAGTTAAAAACAAGTTTCTCAAACAACCGAATGCCACATGTTGTTTCGGTCATTGTTTTTCTCATTTTCTAACTGTGCAATAACAATGATAAAACCAAACTTCATCTAACCATCTTTTTTGCGTCTCTATCCATCTCTCTTTTTTTACCATCTCTTTTTGTCTTTATTCCATGTACTTATAAGCAATCAAAGTGAGGAAAAAGTTTCTCGATTAAAATGAGCAACTTTGTGGAAATTTTCTTATCTAACCATTTCCGCAGCTTTGGCCAGGGCCAGAACACAACAGGCAGCATGAAAAGCCGAAACAACTAACAACGAACCACAGCAGCTCATTAAACAATTGGCAGTTACTGGGTTTGGTTGGCTAAGAAAATAAATACCACATTATGAAATTGTTTTGTTCATAGGCTTTATCTTAAGGTTCTGCTCGAACTCGTAAACTTGTTCATGAATGCGTGTTAACTTGTTTCACATAAACTTCTGCCTTAAAATGATCAAAAAGAACTCAAAGTAGAAAAACCAGGAAAAAAAAATCTAGTGAAAACTCCAGTTGGTAAAGGCTTACCAGCTCGACAGGTGAAAACTTTTGTATTTATTGCAAAATACCAACACTAACAACACAATTCGATAATCAAACACAAACTACTATAAAAAGTTGCCACAAACGTTGAGAAATCGCCGTTGGGACTTTAGTTTTTTTACGCCTTTTCAAAACGCTTTTCTTTTTTTTTTCTTTTTACTCCCAACAATTCCAACTCCGCCTGAGGACTTCGATTTATTGTTAGATGTTTAGTTGCTGAGTGGCTTTTGGGTTTATAACTAGATATATACAGTTGAATTGCCGTGATTCTTCACAAAATTTATGGCTGTTATCAATTTGAGCAGAAACATTTATCACATGAGAACATAAATATAAATATAAATAGTAATATAATAAATTTATGTGTTGGGCGCGTAAAAGCGCATAAAATGCAATTTGCTCAAAATGAGACGAAAATCTACCACAAATTGGTAATTTAATTTTATTTTCTGCTATAGCATTTTAGCCAAAAACAACTAAAATAGCTTACAAAGCGTTCACAGCAACAAATATAATAACATCTCTGCTCTCTTTCTCTCTCTCTTACATGTACATACACATAGACACTTTCATTTATATTAGTGTATGTGTGTGTGTACGTGTGTGTATTAGAGCGAGCACTTTGCTGGCGATTTAATTGTTTTTTATAGGCAAACATAAAAAAAAATTACATGGCCAGTGCCATTGCCATTGCCACTGACCACAGAGCCAACAACAAACTCACCTAAATAGCAACCGCCAACCACTGAATTCACCAACATTGCCAGGCAAATGGCGGTAGCGGTTCGTAATAATATAATAATAGTAATCATTTAGTGCGCAAATTTGTTGAATGTTCACGCGCCCACAAGTTCCCATACACACACACACATACACACTCACATATATACACACAGTAATACAATTGCAAGCAACGCCATTGTGTGAGTATATTAAACGTATGAGTGATTTTTAGTGCTCTTAAATGTTTTAGCAACACACAACACACAACACATAACACATACAAACACGTACACATACATAACAGTGTTTACTTTACTTTGAGATGCAACCGTGTCATGTTACCAACTATCGTATAATACTTTGTGAAAGTCATCTTAGGTGCGACTCAGAGCCAGCGTGTCTCTCATTCTTAAGCTTTATATATAATTATTATGCTTGATTTAGGTTTTACTTATAGAAGAAACCTTTTAAGTCTTTGCTTATAGCTATCACTTTTGACTTTGTATTGCAATGATAGGTATATAAGTTAGCTAATTATATGCATAAGTTATATAACAGATCTGAGAAATACTAAAAGTAAGAATGTTAAATATTGTTTTGTATAAAGCATTGATAAATTATAAATAAGTTAACTTAGTTTAGCTTGGCTATGTCGAGAGTTATTGGTAGAATACAGTATAGATTTAATTTAAATTAAAAGCAAATGTTGACAGTAAAAACTTTAATTTAAACTTGTTTTCTTTTGTCGTTGCTTCAAACAGTTTTTCTTCCACATTTTGCCATCGCTGTGAGGCGCAAAGAAATAAGATTTAGTCAAATATTATGTTGAAGAGTGCCACATCAAGTGGCACTACGATATTTATCATTCTATACACATGCTTCAACAGCGCATCATCGATTCATTTGGTGTCGCGATAACAAAGTTAGGCACATCGCTAATATAATTTTGTTTATGTGCAAAATGGCAATTGAGCAAATTTCGTGGCATACTTTTTGGAGCAGCGAGCACAAAATTTAATTACGTTTTGGCCACAATTGTTGTATCGAGTATTGCATAATGCATTACAATGCTCGATTACAAAAAAGTAATTTTAATTTAAATGTCATGTTAAATGCGCAAACACAAAATATGTGCTAAATATCAGTATGTTGATGTAAATTTATATTGCATATATAATTTGTATTATATTTCGTACATTTCTAACTTGCTAACAATCTTTGTATTATAAGTTGTATATTGGCAATCTATTTAGGTGCCATGAGTATATTTGCAGACATTTTCAGTGAGCAACTGTTATAAACAGTGTATGTGATTATGAGTCATAGCTCTTATAATGTGTAAAAAGGCTGGCAAAATGCGGGCAAACAAAAGTCAAATAAAATAAACGAAAAAAAAGCAAAAAGTTTCTGCAAGTAAATTAATATTTACGAGTATGTGCTGCTCTGATTTAAGATTTAAGATTGTATGCTTTATGAACTTCCACATATACAGACAAATTTCTACACTTGAAACTGTGTCACACACACAAACACACAAACACACACTTACAAAGAGACTCGTAAATTTCAAGTACTCCAAGTAAACAATAAAACTTTTTATACTAAAGAATAACACAAAAAAAAAATAAGAAAATACAGCAAAAAAGGAAAAGGATCTCGAGATACAATTTGATGGTGCCGGTCATAAAAACGCCAAACGAAATAGAATAACAGATGCTAACTCCAAGCATAGCTAGGTTCCACTGTAGATGAATGCGCGTACATATAAAGCCATAAAATTTGTTTGTAAATGTAAATTGAAGAATCTAGAGAATCTCTCAATGAATACGTACTGGACACGAGGCGTAAACACAATTTGGTTTATTTTTTATTTCTTGAGAAACATTTTTCAATTAATTCCTTATTTTTATTACCGAAAGCATATAGTTTTTTGTCCCACAACATCCTCTAAGCAATCTAACGAAAGTAATACATATATTAGTATCTATTATTATTATTTCATTTACTCAAATAAACATCTTACAACGTTTCTCATATGGCTCAAAGGATTTTTCATCATTATCATCATCAGATCCGTTTTCAGCCCACATTAACTGCATAAGGGCAAATATAACTATTAAAATCAAAAACAATTTAATTGCAAACATTGCCAATCGTAGCCAAATACAAACTAAACGTCTTTAGGCTCTACCAATAAATTTTACGCCTTATATTTAAATAGCATTGGATATGATTATTAGTGCGTGTTAGATAGCACAATCAAGAACTGGTATACACTTCCAGTTATCATCATTGCGGATATAGCCAAACTTGCAACTGCAGCCCAATTGGCATCTGAAGCGGTGAGCGCATGTTTCATTCGGGTAGAATGGTTCTATGCAACTTGCCTCAATACAAGGCACACAGGACCACACCTCATTCTTACCACAAGCTTTAGGTATGTTAAAAAGAGGCCAAGAAGATGTAAATAAAAATTTCTTAATACGTTTTCACTGCTGTTGTATTCCCCTACGTACCAAGAAATGGTGGCACAACTCTGGCAACTGCCTCAAATGCTAGCAAGATGATGAGAAACGCTAAGCGTCCACGCGATGCACAAGTAAACAACATGCCACAGCAACACACACTTGCACACATCATCTGCCCTAGGCACATCAACAATGCTAACTTGTTTGCCAGTTGGCTTCACGCTCTTTAAGCAATTCGAATTGTGTGTTACGGCAATTAGCCAAGTTAGCAACGTAGCCTGTTTTCCTAACCGCTGAAAGCTTAATACTTTATATATATATATATTATAGATATATACATATATATATGATAAATTATAATATGTCGAATATGATACAAACTTGATCTAATACGAACTTAACTTTAAAGTTGTTTCCAACATTCAACAAAACAGATGAATGAAGAATAAAATATTAAATTTGTACTTTCTAAATAAAATTTAGGCATTCTATTTATTAAATTAAATAATATTTAAGTTATTTTAACAAACTTTACATTTAGTTTCTTTGTAATGATTTAAAGATCTCAACTGCATCTACTTAGTTTTCCCTCACGTTGTCTATGTGCTAGAATTCTATTGGCTCGAGCCTTAGGAAAAACTAAATCCTTTTTTGAATCACCTTTTTCTCTTAGTAAGTTGTGCCATGACTTATTTAAAGGGTTGTTCATTCGACTATATAAAAACACACCCAAGCACAAGATTTAAAGTTTATATATATGGTCAATGTGCCAGATGAAATTTATAAATATAATTTATGCAACACGCAACATTTTGAATTTTCATATAAGTAAAGATTTAAAATACAGAGAAGAGAACTGAAAGGATTAGTGATATACATATACATATATATATATATATATATATATATATATATATTCATATTCAGTTAAGACCTCTGTCATCAGTCAGTTATAAGTAGTGAAAGCATCCGCTTTTAAGCTGTCATCTACCGCTTTTGTGGTTAACAATTCAATGGCCAACTTTATAGCACACACAAATCCTTATACAATCAGGCCCACACACACATACATTCGAGATAGCTAACCAAAAGGGCATATACAAAATATTGCCATTTGTATGCCATACATTTGTCTGCTTGTTTGTGTATGTGCACTTATACACACACACACACACATATATATATATGTATGGACACATACCGGTAACAAAACAATAACCTGGTCATGGCGTGCAATCGCATAAAACCCAAAGCAAAATGTGGCCGACATGAAAACGGAAATATAAAAATTATACAACACTGAATCGAGGGTAACACTAACCGAGTGATAAATTACATTATATTGCTGCATTTTATTATCATTCCAAACCAAAAATATAATACACAGAATGCACACAAATATATAAAGAAGAAATTCCTCGGGTTATGGGCCAACTTGGCCCGGTTACACGGGTCAGCTGCAAAATGTACAAAGAAATTTGTGTAGATTCTGTGCCGTTGATGTTATTTTAGCATGCCAATGCGATTATTATACTTTGGCATTTGGTATATCAAAGTCACGCCATTAGCTACTGCATTTAAATATTTTATAGCATACTTTCGGGCAGTTCATTTTTTTTTTTTTAAACATCCTCTGCGTTGTTGCGTTCAATTATAATGTATTTCTAGCATTTATTTAGTATTATATTTACAAAATATAACCAGAAATCCATTGGTGCACAGTGCCACATCTAAAAACCAATTGTAAAAGGTGCGAGCTGGGTGGCATGCAACCCAGTTGGTTGCGCCACAAAAAGAGCCATCCTTTGCTGAGACCAGTGCACAGTGTATGCATGTTGTGGATTCTCGTAAGCTTAGGTTTATAGCAAACCTTTGGCCAGAGCTCAAACTGCATTATGTGCAAGAGCAGATCGAAAAAACAGGTAGATTTAGCATAGAGCTGAGCAGATACCAATTCCCCAACAGATCCCTGACCAGTTGAACTACTTCTTGCAGCAAAGCATATAAATCCTTCTACTCGGTTTCTATTTCATAAAAAAACAAACTTTAAACAAATAAACTTTTTCCAATGATATGCTTACTTGCTTGGGAATTGATTCAATTAAGTTATTTATGCACTCTCAGGTTTTGATTTTAATAGCTATATCATTTTATAACTCAATACTGAGTGCCAGCGGTCTATGCATTTGCTGTGCATTCAAGTCGAATTATATACAATCAATGTATAAATTGCTTTGTAAGCAAAGAAAAATCATAAATTTGCATATACGAAGCAAAATATAAAATTGCAGAGTTTTCTTTTTCTTTTTTTCTTATGTACACTTGAGCGATTGAATAGTGGGTTATATATAATATATTTTCATACTCTCTACTTCTTTACCCATAACACATACAATAGATAAAGGCAAAAAGGATAGTAAAAGAAAAGTATAGTTAAGACATTTAGTGATAGTTTGCTGCACAACTTGAAAGCAAAAGCACACTTAGAGTATACGAAGTAAACCTTAAGCATTACCAATAAATATTATGTTTTCATAACAAAAAGGATATGCAGGATATTTACTAGTCAAATAGCACTTCTTATATATGCTTTTGCCTGCCATTCTATTGTTTATTCCAATTGTATTCTGAAGTTATTTTCAAAAAAAAAAAACATTTCATAAATTCTGAAAAATAAACTAGACAAAATAGACATAAAAGTGATTGCTAAGTATTTTGCAACGAATGCTCTTTTTCTATTTGTTTGTTGGTTTCTCTTAAATAATAAAATGCATAATATAAGCTTTGTTTTAAGACAAATGTGAATAGCAAATACAAAATGTTTGTATAAATAAGTGAAAAGTGTTAAAGTAACAGTTTGTATACAAATACAATAGCATTTGATGGTAGAGCACCTTTTTGTATTATATTATATAATAAATTCAGACAGTTGTGGCTTAAACTTTGAATTGATGTAGTATATATATATTGTTAGCCATTTCTCATTTATCAAGTTGAGGGAAAACTAAGAAAATGCTATAAGCTGTGATTTTAGGCCTTTAATCATTGACAGTTGCTTATGTTTTCAATGGCTTTCTATTATTTGCAGTTCTAGTAGAGTTTCTGTAACAATTTCACAAATGAAATGAAAAACAACAATGGGAAATGATGAAAATCCATTTTTTATTTCTGTTTCTTTTTTGTTATTTCTATTTTCCTCTCTCTATCCCTCTTCTCTTCTTTCTTTTCGTTAAAGTACCACGTTGAAAGCTAATCTATTTTAAGTGGCTGTAAAACATTCAAGGCAAAATCTCAATGTGTATGCGTATGCGTATGCTTAAGCGTGTGCGTGTGTATGTAGGTCTGTGTGTGTTTTAATGAAATGTAGCATAATATTTTTAGTTTAGACACTGGCTGAAAATTCAAGAGAGTGTTTTAGGGGTGTCTGTGTGTGTGTGATAAGCATTGTGTAAATCCCAAAAATAAGCAAAAACATAACGTATAACCCAGACACACATACACACAGATACATTTACACTCATTCGAGTAGACAAATCCTGATGTTGACCAGGACATAGGGGAATGTAACAGTCCTGGTTAGTAGTAGTCCTGACTGTCCAAACTGTCTGACGCTTTTGGTCAATGACCATAAATTCAACTAAAATATATTTTGACATTTTGCACGCAAAGCCTGAGATGAGCGTTTCAGTGTTGAGGGTGGGTGGGGGGTGGGATGATTACAGGGGGGGGGGGTGTATAAGGCCAACAGCTAACTAAGCGTGCTGGCCCCTAAAGATCTTTGGGTGCCAAATGGCCCAAAAGGGAGACACAGTTATCTAAAGGTCATTGCAATGATGAAACAACAACAACGACAACAACAGCAGCAACAACAACAACAACAACAACAATAACTGCCTGGCCACATTGCCTATGTAGTGTTAACATGCGATAACAGCTAACAAACAAAACCAGAGCTAAAGCCAAAGCCAAAGCCAATGCCAATGCCAATGCCAAAACCAAATCTAAAGCTAAACCAAAACCAAATCAAAAACACAATGAAGCACAACTGAAACGAAATGATGTTGATGTTGATGATGTCTAAGGACACTATAGATACCAGACTATATACAGGAGTAACACAGGACTCTCAAAGTATTTATCACTTATTGCTCTGTCATTTGGCATTGTTTCGGTTTCTGTGTCGGTTTGCAAGGAATTCTCACAAAGTAAATGAAGTGGAATGGCTTGAATAACGATGACAAAGCAAATCATAGTTCAACTCTGCTTTACTATATAAATTTCATTTTATTTTTTTGCATTCCTGCTTAGCATTGTTGCAACATTGCATTTAAATAGATGTTGCATTAGCATTAAAGCACGTGCAACAACTATTTAAAAGGTAAAGCAAAGCGCCTGTTAATTGCTTGCTTTATGCTGCTGCTGCTCGAAATAATATTCAAAGAATTTACTGCTATATATAAATATGTATATATATATATATATATTTATGTATGTATACATTTTTTTTGTGCTCATAAACTAAGGATATACATTTTTTTGTTGGGGGAGTTTTTCGAAGGCGTGTGACATAATTGGCCACCGCTGTGCTGCGCTCTGCTCTGCTCTGCTCTGCTGTGTTTCAGGCTGCTCCTTTGCTGGTCCACGCTGCTGCAGGCTGCTCCTTTGTCGCTGTGGTGTACTCTTAGATTCATAGTCAGGGTCATAAAAATGTGTAAAATATTTCTATATATATATATTTATGTATATATATATATACATAGATATGGGCTAGCTAGGATGCCTTAAAGCCTTAATAAGTAGCAAGGCGGGCACAGGTTTTCTAGGATTTTTAATTCAACGCCAGCTTATGGTAAAAATTTTTGGTTGTTAAATGGACTTAGGGACCTTATATATTTAACAATTTCTTTTAGGCCAATTTTATATTTTATATTTTATATTTTTGCCTTTATTGCACTTAAGTTAGCGCATAAATTTAAATTAAATGTATTTCCTTTTGCTCCTATTTCTCTTTTTTTTCTTTTTATACATTTTTCTTAGTTAACTTTGCCCCATTCAGTGTGGTTGCGTTTTGTGGCTAAAACGTACTAGCTCATAGGATTAAGCTGCTACACATAGTTGGTTAATAAAACAGCAAAAAGAAAATTCAAATCAAGTTTTTGCTTTGTTTTTTTTAACTGTCATAATACACACACACACACACACACAATGACATGGGTAAGAGCTTATAAAAACAATTTTATGATAGTAGAACTAGGAACAAAGGATATGCTTGCTAACAGCGAAAGGAATCAGGTTTATGGAGTATAACAAAGTAGCAGCAGATGTGCAATAAAATCCTGTTTCAAATAATTCCACAGAGTTTCTTATGAACTGTCAAAATCTTTGAGTGACATTCAATTTTAATTTTAAGCCAGAAATAAAAAAAATTTAAGCATCTATTGTAGGTTTGACAAGTGTCCTGGCAGCAGGCTACTCTAAATTTTATAGTCCTTACATATTTTTGGTTATTTTCTGGTTTATTTTCTTTTTTTTTTCTAGATTTTCATAGAGATTTTGGCCTTAAATGTAAACTTTGCGTGACTTGACCAAAAATAAATGTTAACATGTTTTTACTACAATGACAATTTCCTTGATGATTTCTATTATGTTTTTTGTTTTTTATTTTGTTTTTTATATTCTTTATTTTGTTTTGTGTATTTCCAACCCAAAAAGAAGAAAAATGCTGATTGAAATGAAGCAAAAGAAAACACATATTCGACTGAAATGTTAAGAGGCTAACTGCCTGCTTTTTAGCTTATTCTTTGTTTGCCTTAGCATTTGTTTTTTTCTTCTTGTTTTTCTTTTTATTTATCTCTTTCTTTGTTTGTACGTTGATTTGATTTGATGCCATGGTTTCCACAGCATTGTATTCTATTGTGTTTTGGTTTATTTATTTTTTTCTTTTTTTTGTCATTGTAAATGTTCGCACTTTAATCAAATGACAACTAATCTTCTGGGCAGCATTTGATGTGAATGTTTGTCCTTTAGGATTTGTTTTCTTAGGCAGCTCGTTTAGGCTAAGTCGCTTAATGCATTATGTACACGTTATCATGCTCTACACTCTACTCTAACAATATATATAGACAATAAATTTAAATAAACTCATGTGTGTGTTTACATACTTCAGTTTCAAATATAACTTGCCACTTAAAAGGTAACTCAATACAGTTTAAATGCAAGTTGCAAGCTGCAAGCTGCAAATGGTTCATGTCATGATGTTGGTTTGGCATCAAGTGTACAAACTATCCAATTATAATTTAATTAAACTCTGACAAAGTGTGCTAGTATTTGTTATTATTGTTGTTATTGCTGTTGTTGTTGTTGTTCTTGTTGTTGTTGCAATAGGCAAAATACTTAAAATGTTGCACACACACACACAGCTGTTAATAATTTGGGCTGCATGCCAGACACGTACTCAGTTTGCTCTTATTGTTGTTGCTGCCGCTTCACATGTGCAACAATATGCCACTGACAACAATAGAGCAACTCGTGCAGCAGCAACAGCAGCAGTCGCTCGTGCAACGAGGCGTATGAGTGTTGACTACCGCCACTCTATAGCTAGGGTAGTTTCATCAGGCAATGGAGGGGGGGGAGGGGAAGTGAGCATAAGAGAGAGAGATTTTGTGTCAATGTGTTCGCATGGCTTATTATGCGATTGCATGCAAGGCCGCAGCAAATCATGACAAATGAAAGCCCACAGAAAGACATAAAATTTTCCTTTTTCTTTTTTTTTCAGCATATCCTAGCTACAATCTAATGTGGGCGTGGCAGTGCTAAACAAATAAAACATATGTATATATGTATATATGATATGTATTTGGCTATAGAAAAAATCTGTTAGAAAAAAACTAAAATAAAATGCAGGCAATTGTTTTGCTTTATGCTTAACTAACAATTGTTTTAGACACGCACACACACACACACACAAACCCATATACACATACACATATACAGCGTTTGTTTCAGTTGTTCCTTTACATGTTTATTTATTTACCCAACTAACATATAGCGCCTTGCTCTGTGTATAATGTGTTTATTCCAAGTGTTTACACTATTTTTTCATTCAACAGCAGCTCTCTGGCTCAAGCTGAAGCTCAAAGGCTGCTGTATACTTAACAAATTACGTATACGCAGCGTGTAGCAGCCCGCATTGAAATGCAAGAGAATAAATAGATTCACCCGCATCCGAAAAACCTGAAAGTCATCTAAATGGATGGCTAACAGCTTTTTATGCAATCTTTTTTTTCTTTCTCCCTTCAACACCTTTCATTAGCAACACACGTGACATAAAAAGAGCGAAATGTAAAAAGCAAAAAGCACAAAGCAATTTCGAAATAAATAACTTAATTAAAATTCTATTTAATTCATTAGTCTGAAAGTCTTTTCATTAGATTATTTATACTATATAGAAATTTCAACTGAATTTTTACTGATTAATAGACTCAGATATTTAACTTATTCTCACAATACGTTGAACTTTGAGTTTATTACAGTCATGGATATGACCTTAGAGGGTTAGAATAACTGAAAAAAAATAGTAATAAATAAATTATTTATAATACAAAAATTCTGCCCTACAACATTTCAAACAATTGTTTAATAAACAATAAAAACAATAAATAAATTCAATTTTATATTGAACTCAATTTTCCTTGAATATTTTATGACAGTTTATTATTGGAGTAGAACATCTTGTCAGCTTAATAGTAAAAACTATGTATATTCGTTAGTTTCCTTAATGAAGATAAAATGGCAGAAGGATAAAAAGTCAACAAAGTTGAATATGATTGGGCCAAATTGCTAACTGTTGCAGTAAGTAAGGGATTTATGTACAAGCCAATTAAGTGCTATGCGGTTGAAATATGTCTGAAACTTGGTTAAGTGCTGGCTAAATCACAGAACTGTCAGCAACCACAAAAAAAAGGACACAGGCCAAAGGACAAAGTGTAGTTGGAAAATCAAATTACTTTAACTACTACTCTTACAGCAATTATAGCAATTGCTATGCATTAAATTTGATACCATAATACGCATTATAGCCATTTGTGGAAAGCTAACTAAAACCCATCAAAGATTTCTTATAAAATAACTAAATACCCTTTCCATGAACATTCTACTCTTATCAATAAATGTTTAACTGGCTGTGTTATTACTACAATAGTAAAATTTTGAAAATAATAATAAAAATTAAACATCTAAACACGCAATATGTATACAAGTACGACTATGGCATACCCTATATTAAACAATATACAAAGCAAAAGCTGTGCTATAGCTAAGGTGTGTCGTATGGCAGGTCATAGTTGGTAAAACAAATAAACAAGTTAATGACATGACTACAATGAGTTGTTTAGTGCTGATAAAAAATATAAATATCTATGAATGAATGCTTTATACAACCTGTATATACCCTGTTTTTGTTAAAGATCTGACACTTTGAACTAAAATTATCAAAATTGGTGCTTGAGTTTTATTGACAAAGTTGAAATCTGTTCCGACTATTGAAAAGCCTCTTCAATCGAGCCAATAATCACGCCCTAAATGTTTACATCAAGTGTAACAAATATATAAAACCTGCTATAGAATATATATGTTTATATATTTATATATATATTAGCACTATGGCGATGACACATGCGGCCTTCAGTTGGAAGTATATAGAGGAGGAGCAGCTGTATGAATTGCCATTCGCATAGCGTCGGGCAAACGAAAAACATGTCTAAAATGTCTAATACGAGTCACAAGTTAATTGTCATTGGCCTTTTGACTCTGATAATAGCAACAACAGCAACCACAGCAGCACCAACAGCAGTAGAATCAGTAGCAGCAGCAGAAGCAACAGCAGCAGCTGCAACAGCAGAAGGAACAGCATCTGCAACAGCAGAAGCAACAGCAGCTGCACCAACAGCAACAGAAGTTGTACCAATAGCAACAGTGGCAGCTGCAGAAGAGTGAGTAGAAATTATAATAAAAATTAAGAAAAGAGACAACTAAATTTTCATTTGATTTCCATTTAGTGAAGTGCTGCGTTTAGCCTATAATCCCAATTATGATCTGTGGTACTTTAAGCCAAGTGGCAGACCAAAGAATCTGAGCGAATCCGTCAAGCTTGCCTATAGAAAGAAAGGCAAAGATGGCGTCTGCCTTCGGGCAGAAAATAATTGGTTTTATTGCAACTCAGGCGTTCTAATTCCCTCCAATTGATTTCCACAAAAGTTTTCTTTCAATTTTATAAAATTTAATTAAAATTTTTACTAACTTTATGCTATTTACTTCTTTATATAAAAGAAAGTTAAATAACATTTGCAGCGCATGTAAATAAAAAACATTTAGATAAATCAATGGAGTTTTCAAGCTAATAATTTATAATTTAATAACTGATTTTGCAATTGCGTTTAGATAAGAGCAAACAATAACAGTTTTGATATTAATCTTATCTAGACAGTAAACAACGCACTCAAAAAGTTAAATTAATTTGCTAAAAACCTCATGTTTACTGCAGATGTTTTTACAGAAAGTAATTCGCGGAAGTGCTACTACGTAATTCTACTAATATGTCATAGCATTATCTGATTTGTATAAGTGCATTACATATTAATATATATATATATATGAGGTGAAAGTTAATAAACAGGTCTTATCTTGAATGAATTAATAAATCAAATGTAACGAAAATAGTAGTAGTAGAAATTGTAGAAGTACTTTTATAAGCGGTAAAAAGTGATATAGCATCGTTGTAATCGTAGTAGTAATGGATATAGTAGTTGTATGATAACAATAATACTAGAAATGAAGTAATACTAAATCTAGTAATATAGTAATTCTTGACGAAATAGTAGGGGAAAAAGTTAAAATAGTAAAATAGTAGAAATAGTACTCGTAGTAGTAATAGTAGTTTTAATAGTAGCAAAAGTAGTAGAAATATACCTAAATACTAGTAATAATAGAGGTCATAATAAGAGTAGTGATAATAGTGGAAATATTGTTGAAAGAAGTAGTAGTAATAGTAGTAGCAATAGTAGTAGTACTAGCATTATTAGTAAAAACAATAGTTGTATTCCATTGCTTGTAGTAACATTTCTTGGCTATAGCAGAACTAGAGCTAGTTGATAGTAGCAAAAGCAAGAATACTATTAATAGTAGTAGTAATAATAGTAGTACTATGTACATGATTGAAGTGTTGCCCCTAATTCGATATTATGTTCTCCCTTTTAAGCCAAGTTTAAAATGTTTATTAGTCGCTCGCACGCATGCAATTTGATGTAAAGCTATTAATAATCTGTTTATTATCTTTTAGCTATTTTAAGCTGATAAGCAACATGTTAGCGGGGAACTACAAGAACAAAATTTGTTTTTAAAATTAATTTTAAAAGTGTAAATATATTCAAAGTGTTTAAAATAGCTACACTTATATTGTTGCAGTACATGCATATAGATAGGTTGAAGTAAGGTTGAAGTACTTTCAGACTTTAAGAGTAAAAATCAGTCAACAAAATGAGAAAAAATTCGGTATGAAATTCCAGTTGTGATATTACTATGTAACTTCCAGATAGAAGTGAAAACATTTTTCATTTCAGCAGCAACTGTCCGCATAATACTCGTAATATAGAGTTTTTGCACGTCGAGTTTGTTTGGCTAGCTGAACTGTGTGTTGAAGTTAAAGCAGGCAGAATGAAATTGAAGTTGCAGTTGGTATTATTATATTTACTTTGGCAGCGGGCATTGCTTCATTTCTGTTGGTAGCAGGAGGAAAAAAAATGTATATAAATATATATGTATGTATGTATATATCTGGACATTTTGTTGCAATGCTGCGGGGCTGGCAGACAGTTGCAATACATTTGACTACCAGACACATTTCTTTCACTGTTTATGTATATGAAATGAGATTTATATGTATATCTTTTTTTTCTTGTGTGGCAGTACAGCATGCAAAGGAAATGAAATATGAAATAATTTATGATATAAGTTGTGAAAAAAAAACGAAAAAAAAAACAACAAAAACAGCCAAAAGCGTTTAAGTGCAGACGAAATTTATGATTGGTATTTCATATAGAATTGAAGCAACAGTAAAAGCGACATTTTGATGGCTCACTTATTGTTATTGTTATAGTGTTAGCGTTAAGTTTAAGCTATATTAGAGTCGGAGCAGAAACTTTTGCGCTGACAGGCAACTCCAAAAGAACAACAAAATAGAAAGCAAAAAAAAAAGTAGAAAACAAAACAAGTCTAGCATTTCCAAATAAACAAAAAAAAACAACTGGCAACAGACACTGACAAAATGAAGTGCGTGAAAAGGACTTCAATGCTTTTGCTGTAGCTGCTCTCAACCAAAGTTTGCAACAAAATGTTGTCATATAATCCGTGTTTCGTGCTCTCAGCATCAGTTGAAAGCAACAACATAAAACTAACTGCTGCCAGAAATGATGAACGTTAACAAACAAAAAACAGGTACAAATGAAAGAGCTCTGCTGTTTTTGGTGTAGTTTTTCGTTTTCTGTTTAGCAGCCCACCCTAAAAGTATGCTATAGTTTATTACCGTTGTGGTATATAACTCATACGCAGAGTGTCTTGACTTTGCCAAGGTAGAAACAAATTCTTGACAAATTGCTTATAACTTCCGTGGAACTTACAAAAACTTGTTTTGTCGAATTTGGCAGCCAACCCTCTTAACTCACTGTTCAATAAGACAGTCAAACAACAGACTTTGCGGTAAGGATTTCAGTCCCAATAAAGTATAATGCTCCAAATAGTAAGTTCTATAAAAATAGTTGAACGTAACTTTGTTTTGTATTTCAAGCTTGATTAACGGCAACGACAAAATGTAAACAAAACTCTGTTCATTATATTTCACAAATCACTAACAATTACTACAGTTCATAGTGAAAAATGAATAAAAGCCTACCATAAATAAAAGCTTAACTAAAAATACAAACAAACAAAGCAAGTTAACTGTCAACATTTAATATGTTTAAACTTGCATTTAGTATAAAATTTTAGATAGATTTGTGGCACTATATCAATCGGAAATGGATTCTCAATTTAGTAAATTTATCAACTAAATGACACAAAATATTTATTTCATTTTTGATTTGATAGCTTCAAAATTTTGAATTTCAAAGTTTAGTGTGGCAGGCCGCAAAAAAGTTATTTGAAACTAATGAAATTGGCATTCTCGTTGCTAAACTTTATACAGTAGATACACACACACACATACTATAATACATATATACACACAGAGTGTGTGAGTGTGCAAATGCGAATCAAAGCATATTTTTCCGCTTGAAAAAGTATAAAATTTAGTTTTTACTAGTTTTCTTTTATTATATAAATTGAAACAAAGTGGCAAATAAACCTTTTTTCTGGCTTTAACAAACACATACACACAAACACATACACATATACAGAGACATATGCTTTACACAAAGTTACAAAGTAAATTCATTTTGTAGCAGGAATTTACTGGCATTTAAGTGCAAATTTTATTGTTTTATTTTTTTGTGTTTTTTTATTGTAGTTAGAATAAATATTTTCTCTTATTTTAAGTTAATAAAAATAAGCAATAGGAAATCTATTTACTATGCCAATGATATGCTTAGTAACATTTGATATGTAAAACTGATGCCTTTTCAGCATTTTCACTTGCCACAAATTTGATATTTGCTAAAGTGATTTTAATTGTTTTTTTTTTTATTTTTTCAATGCACTTTGCCTGATTGCATTCGCCTTAGGCTAAGTTGCATGCTGTGAAGGTTGCAATGCAGATTCCTAAGCTGTTGCCATGGATATAATAATTTTGAAATCCTTCGCTTTGTTTAAGACAGCTTGCAGCAGCAGGACCAGCTTCATAAATATTTATGAATATTACTAGCATGATGCAAATATGCAGCATCATAATCAAAATAGAAAAAGAAGAATGAAGAATGCAGAAAGCAAAAAAAAAAAAGTTGCCAAGCAGTGCACAGAGCGTTGAGCAGAGCAATGCAATCAAATCAGCCATAAGAGGAACCAACAACACAACAACTGTGCAAGGACATTGACGCAAAGGATTATGCTGCTGCTGAATGGGATTCCATGGAAATTGAAAAAGAAAAGAGAAACGCGAAATTCGCTGGAGGCAGCCGCATCAGTTGCTGCAGTGTGAAAATTATACTCGTTGACAATAAGCAGCCGCAGTCAAATCCAACTAAAGTGAAGTCAACGAGAGATTCCAATTTGAAATTTCTATAGAGTGTAAAGAATGTGCTGCCAAAGGATATATGTAAAGTTGACTATATAAAAGGTAAAGAACATGTTTTGTTTGCTTATATATATATGTACACATTTGACTGGTCAACCTGTAAAATGCTAATGGAGCTTTTGTTTGTTTAAAAAGAAAGAAAAAAAAGAAATATTTATAGCTAGAAGTGCTTTATCCTTAAGAAGAAATCAGACCAGTTGAAAATGTAAAAAGTTGACTGTTACGATTACTTTTCGCTTCAAGTTGAAATGTAGAAAAATTTTGGAATTTAATCTAATCTATGAATTCCAATTTCAGAGTACACATTTATGATCATAATGAATCCTGTCCCAATGGATATCATTTATGTTTAAGTGAATCCGTTACCGTTTTCAATTGCCGCATAAAATTTGCATTTTGCATGTTGACACAATTGCACTGCAGCATAAAGTGTGCCCCACAATGTTGCCCCCACATGCAGATATGCCACATATAAACATTGTAACATGCATATGTATTTGTGTAATACTATCTACCTATCTACATATATATATATATATGTATATGTATATATATATAGACAATTGGTTCTATACCGCACAGCGTTGCCAATGCTCAAGTGTTGTCTCTTTTGTTATTGCCGCACTGAGCCAACTCCAGCTACAGCTATAGCTACGACTCGTGCTCCGGTTGTGGCACCGGCTTATGCCCTTGCCACAGCAGTATACGTAACGTTTTGTGCCGGATATTTACGATTTACACGTATGCCAAATGCAATGGTAACTGGGACTCGATGGCGAATGCCTCTGTGGCATCGACTTCAGCCTACTTGGATGCTGTTCACGAGCGTTAATGGCATTGTGTTGTTCGGAGACAACAATAACAAAAACACAGCCAGAAAAAAGAGTATAATAGAGTATGCGATATGTGGTTGATAATACTGTATACCCTCTAAACTTTTCAAATTTAAAGAAATGCTTAAGCAATATAGTTAAAAACTTTTCTACTTTAACTGAAATTGCAGTTGAAAGTATAGAGTATTAAATACATATTAAGTATACTCTCTGTTTGGATAGAGTACAGGATAAAAAGGCAACAATGGAACACCAAAAAGTGCCCATACAAACGAGGCAACAGCAAATAGTGCGCATTGCGCTGGCGCCTTCAAGTATGCAACACATGCTGGCTTGACAATTATTGTGACGATGCTATTGAAATTCAATTTTGTATGCTGCGTGCTGTGGCATAGACCATTGCTATAGCTTCACTGAAGTGACCAACATGGGATCTGTCCATATACTCTGTGGTGTGTTGCATGTATAACGTGGTTGCCTCTTCTTTTGTGCTTCTCACTTTTGTTTACAGTATGTGGAAATTTTTCTGTATAAGACACACACACACACACTCACACAGATACAATGGATTTTCCCTGTGCGTGTTTGTGCGTAAATTTCAGAGCCAAACTGCTAGATGGCTCTGCAATTGCAGCATATTTTTGATTTATTGTAACGAAAGCCAGGCGGCAGGCTTTTGGTATTTGGTGTGGCATGCAACTTTTATCATTTTACAACGATTATTATGCAACAGTGGGTAGAATATGAAATAGTCCTTATAATGCAATTAGCTGTTGGTTTTGCAACCAATACAAGTCAGTCAATAAATAGTTTCCATTTACCCATTTTATGGATGTTATTGATATGCCAAAGGTTTGCAATATATCAAGTTGAAAATAACTGCAGACTATGCCAGAATCAAGTAGTCAATAGAGGAGAGTATAGGATATGTATATATAGATATAATCAGTTATAATATATATAATATATTAAAATCCATTTGTATTTCTTACACACTTTTAAAACATATGCTTAAATCAAAATTTACTCCTATTTAAAAGGGATCTGTTCACACACTGAGAGCTGAGCTGAGAACTGAAATTCCTGGTAATGTAAGTAGAAGTAAGAGAATGCCTGATTTGCTTTTGTGGTTTAGTCCTGATTTGCTTTTGAAATGTACAAAATACTCGTATTTTAGTCATTAACAAGCCAAAGGTCCTTTTCAAATTACCAACAACTTGTGCTTTTCTTTTCTATTCTTCTCTTTCTCTCTTTCCTTTTTTTTGTATACTTCTTTTTTTTTTGTGTGGTATGAGAGAACAAAACGTAAGGCAAATATGCAAATTTTTTTTTCTTTTCTTTTTTTTTCATTCTATATATTCAGCTTTTTGTGTGCTCTTTGCTGGGATTTTCTATCTAACATTTACGCTCACTCACATATCCTTCCACTTCTACCTATGCATAAGTATCTGTGTGTGTGTGTGTGTGTGTGTGTTGATATCAATGCGAGTATATCTTGACAATTTGAGCTTTACTACTATACGTTGGCTGTGGGAATTTGCTGCCCTGCGGCTTTTGACATTCTTGTTGCTAGGTGATCGACTCAATGCCTTTGTACCGAGGACTGTGGACTATGCTGAGGTGGCTGGTATTTGCCTATTGATGCGTATCATGATTCTGGCACTTGTAAACAGACAGACAGCACCTACACACATACATTTATATACATACTATTGGACCACAGAATCAATATACATTTGAATATGTTGAATTGACTATGAGACAGAGTTTTCTATATAAATATACACAGATATATTAAAGGTTTGGGTAAGGTTGTCACAAGTTTTCCTCCTTCTTCTTCTTCTTCTTCTTTACTTACGCACGTGACCCCACGTTTCTTTTGCTATTTTTACACAGCTGTTAAGGCCAGTTACATTTGCATAAGTAAAGGACTGCTGTAGGTAACCGCTGTCAGGTGACTCCATAGTCAATGAGCCACGCAAGCTATACATTAACAATAAATAAGAATATATACATATATATACATATATATATGTAGTAGTCAAACTATATATATATGAAGTGGGAAACCTAATTATGTGCCTTGCTGGCTATATAGTAGAAATTGAGACAGACAACAAATAAATCCCAATGCTGCATCAGCGCAAAGTCCCAAATCCAATAAGTAAATCCGTAAGCCAAACCAAAGGCGCAACACACAAAAGGAGGGCAAAATGAAAATGAAAATGAAAATGGCAAAAAAAAAAATAAAAGAAAAATACAAATGTTCGTGGCAAATGAGCTGCCACAGCGTCAATTTTTCCACAACTGACACACACACACATATATATATACGCCCACACACACACACACTCTTAAACACACGCACATTGAGAAACAAAGAACCACATTGAGCTCCCAATGAACATCATAATAATAAGCCTTGGGAAATATATATATACATATACATATACATATATAAAAAGCGTGAAAAATGTATATATGTATGCAGCTGACAATGTTACTCAATCAGCAAAAATACCCTGTAAAATGTATGCAAAGGCAATATGCATGCAGCAACTGCTTTTAAAAGCAAACAAAGTCTCTTCAGGCCTGGCTTGAACTGCGCTCTCTTTGCCTGTTCTTTTCTGTTAATCAGTTCTCTTTTAAGATAAGTCCCATAGCTAAGCTACCCCATTTGTATTAGATAGCCTATATAAATGGCATTGTTTGCCACGCATGTGGCACAGAGTCGGCACTCACATCCTGATATGATTAAAAGTAATTAAAATACAGCGTATTTTTTTGATGAATTACTGTAAGCCGAGGACAAAGTCGACGCCTTGTCACAAGTGATTAATTGACTCTGTGTTAGCAAAGCGTTCGCTCTGTCTCTCTCTCTCTCTATCTGCTACTCTCCATCTCGCTGCTACTCTCTTAGCCATGTTGAGTATGAAATGGCATAAATCATATTTTTGTTGATTAGTTCAAGCTTAAGGAATGCGTCTTAAATTTATTTTCCTATGAAGTGCATTAAGTGAAATCCTGTTTAACATTCCATAGAGCATAGTCTGAAAAAGGAGTTGCTTGAAAGAGTCCTTGCTAAACAGTCCTGCTGCTAGTATCAAAATTGAAATCGATATATATTCTATTATGTTAACTAGCATTTATTTACAGTAATATATTTTTGCTATTAAATTGATTGAAATTCTAAATTTTATTTTTATTATGCTTTATATTTAAGCAGCTTTCACTGAGTTTTCCTTTTGCATTTTTTTTCCATTTTGTCTGGCAATAGGGAAAAAATAAATTCCCATTGAAATTAAAGTCAATATGCGTCAAAAATATCCAACAAAATTTGCATTGCTGTTGTGTCCAGTGAATGTCCAGTGGATAAAGAAAGAAAAGCGAGAAAAACTTTGCCAAAGTCTCATACACGTTTTTCTTGGAAAAACGTTGGAAAAAAAAATAACGAGAAAATGAACTGTGCGAAAAACTTTGTCGAGTGGCTCTGCATTTGACGGACTTCGAAATTTGATAGTCCAAGTACCAAGCAACGTCCTGCAGGGACCTCGTCCAGCCTTCGTTCATATTCAAAAGCGCATAAAACTTTTGGGTCTCAGCTAACTGTACAGTTCATAACGGAAATGTAAAGCATCTACAGTTGAAAAACTTTTGCTCACTTCACGTACCAAATGGAGAACATAAATAATAGTTTCCCTTGCAAATATTTTTCCAAAAATATTTTCTAAAAAAAAAAGGTAAAAAAAAAACCTAAAAAATATAACTAAAAAAAAATAAGAAAAAAATATATAAAAAAAAGGAAAAATAATAATAGAAAGTGCTAAATTTTGCTGGCTCTTTTGTCGCAACTTTGTGTTCACTAAACTGCCACGCCCCCTTTAACTGTGGTTTGCCTCTAAATTAAAAGTTTTTCGCGAGGTTTTTTTTAATATACTGCGCTCACTTAATGCCACATGCCACATGCCACAACAGCAGACAGCAACGTTTTGTGGCCATACACGTTACGCATACAACGTGTGAGCCCGCAGCAAATTTTAATTGGCTTGCCATTCAACAGATTTATTTCGCCTTGCCACACGCTGCTGCAACACCCTAACAAACACACACGAAAAGCTATAAAAAATGTTAAATTCAAATGGAAATTGAAGTCGTGTGCCTTATGCCATAATAAAAGTTAGAGTATTTGAAGTTCTATATAAATGTATATATATATTTCTATATTCCGCCGATTTGTTAGAGAGTCAATATCATGAGCTTGTTTTTCACTTTATGAAAGCGTCTCATGTGCGTTTTGTGGTAAACTTCAACGGGTTTTGATTTGCTGTTGGTTTGATTAAAAACTTAACATAGTTTCGGGTTTTTTTTTGGTGGGGGTGGGGGGGGTTTGTTTTGGTATTTGCTTTCTGTATAGTTTGTTCCCTGGGATTATTGTGCAACTTTGTTATATAACTTTCCTAACCGAAATTGACTCTCATTGTTGTCTGTAAAGTTGTTGGCAAGCTTCGCTTCGCTTCCATTTTCCATTATTCGTTTTCCTTTTTTGTTCTCTTTTTTTTCGCGTATTTTCTACTATATCCGTTTACAGGTAAAAGTTTAGGTTTTTAATTAGTTTTAGTTGCTTAGTGGCAAAGCAATTAGTTGTACGAGATTTAAGTTTAATATAAATCTAAACAAAGCTGTCGCTGTTGCTGTCGTCTGCGGTTGATCAAGGACCTTATTCCTACCCTCTTAGCCATGTTCTTAATACTGACTGCATCTAATTGGCTAAAAAGTTGTAGACAAAACACTTTGTGGCAATTAGCGCAAAGTCGACAAATCGCTGCTAAACCTGTCGCAAATATCACGTTAAGCTAAAGTTCTTGGCCAAATTGTTTTACATTCGCCAACATATGTATGTATATATACGATATATGGTATAGCATAAATTGAATATATATATATATATATATGAAAAAGAAATTAAAAAACTTTCTGAATCCAAAAGAGCCGCTTTATATACTTTGACAAGTGCTTAAGTCAGTATGCCTTCTAATCATAGTTCATAAAAGATTTGAGGCATGTATAACAAACTTTTAAGTATGCCTCAAATAAGTATATATCTTATTTATATATGATACATATATATTTACGGCTTATAAACTATTTCACTTATATAAAAGTATGCTTCAAAACCTAACCTCAAATATTTCGTGTTGACTTCTGCAAATTGTCTTTTTTTCGTACCATCAAAAACTTCAAGTGAAAAATATAAAAAGTAATTTCTACAAGTATTTGACAAGCTACTCACATATGTTTAAGTGCTTTACTTTAAGTAATGAATTCTTGTATGTTTGAGTATATACGTATGTATGTGTGAGTATATAGACAATAGAAATAGAAATAGAAATACTATCAAATAATGCACATTTCCGCATTTGCTATAAAAATATTGGCAGCGTTTTTAGCTCTTGCTGTATACAAATATTAGCTTTTTGCTTTTAGTATTAGTATATGTGTCTGTGTGTGTATGTGTGTGTATATATCCTTTCGTCTGTGATGTCCTGGCAAGTGTTTCAAATATAAACAGTTTCAGTGTAAATTGCCTTGGGCAAGTTTGGTGGCAATGCTCTCGCGTTTTGTGCCTTTGACAGAAGTTTCAACTTGACTTACACGCATATAAGATGAGTTCAACATACATACATGTATGTGTGTGTGTGTATCAGCTTGTTTGTTTGTCTGTATGCATGTGTGTTTGGCATATCGTTGTTTTTGCTTTTGCTGCTGTTGCTGTTGCCATTTTGTTGCGGCAAGACAAACACCAGAAGTTCCTGGCTAAACATTAAGAAATCAACTTTAGACGCCGCTCGTGTCAGCTAGTGCGCCTTTTGTTATGCTACAATATGTGCTCTTACACACTCTTACTCCCAGCATGATATCACACTCCTACTCTCTATCGTCTGCTGTTGCTGCAATGTATGCTGCTGCCCCAGCTGATGCTGTCACTTCATGCCTTACGGTTTGTCTTAGCCAACAACCTAACAACTTTCTCAAGCATTTCTCTCACAATTCGTTGTAGTTGTTATTGCAAAAATGTTCAAAAAGCTACAACATAAACATAAAGTTATTATATAAATATGAAGTAGCTTTGAATGCACTGCAGTGGGCGGCAATACAAAAGTGGGCGTTACATTTTGGGCTGTTTGTGGCACAAAGAGCGACAACTAAAACGCAACGAATACTCAACTTTTGCTTTAAAGGGAAAAAACTTGACTAAGGCTATCCCCTCTCTCCACTATCATCAACTTTTACTTACGTTTTGGCTTTTGGGGTTATACGATTGGGTTACTTTGGTTTTGTTTTTCTTTACTCTTAACTTTCCCGGGGAAAAGCTTTTGTCAAGCATCCCATTTGAATTATGTGGCAGCTTAAGTCGCTCCGCATTGCTTTTGGTTATTTACCAAAATATTTTCCCCCCTTTTCACAATAAAGTGGAAAATATAGGTTTCCCTCCATTTGATATACTCTTTAGTTGAGAATTTTCAATATAATGAAAAATCAGTTTTCATTAAAACAACTTATGCATTATACAACACGTTTTTACACGCTTATTGACATATTTTTTCTTCTTGTTTTTACTTTTGGCCAATAAAAAAACAAACAAATTTTTGGCATAACATAAACTGTTAAACATATACACGTGCACACATACACACTCTTACACACAAGCACACTTACACACACATTTATGAAAGCAAAGTAACCACAAAATAAGCAACAACAATAAAGCGCCAGGCCAAAGCCATTACTCATACGTCATGTGGCACCGCCAAAGGGAATACAAACACAAAATGCAAAGAAAAAAATAAAAAAACGAAAAACAACACAAAATATAAAAACAAAAGGAATGAGTAGAAAAGAACAAGCAACAAAATATTCAAATAAAACAAGTAAATCGCTTGAACGCCAAAAATAACAAAAACAATGACAACTGCAAACACATCAGGGATTCGGGATTCGCATTGGTTGCGCTTTGTCAAGTGCTTTACAATGAATACCCTGTACTCAAAGGTAGCTATAAGGTGTATGCAGTATATGCAGAAAAAGATACAGATTTGTATTTAAGCAGCTTTGAGGGATTTGAACTGCAACGTTTATTGATTGCCGCATGCAAATCTTGCCACAAGACTCTTTTTCGCTGAAAACTGATTGCAGCACTTCTTGCATCTGGCGATATCTGTTGTATATATATAAATATTGTATATGTTATTTAATTTATATACATATATATATACACATATATATACACTCAATTACACTCTACGAAAGTTTATTTTCAGCGGCCTAAAATTTTGCTTCTACTCGAAGGCTAACTTTGGCATTTGAATCCAACTTGCGTCATTTCTATGCTGTAATTATGCGTTGCCAGGACGACAAGTTTACTGCTACTAAGCAGTAGGGCTCCTTTAGCTAGTCCTGTGTGCGTCAAACAATGCTTAAATACCTGTGCAGGTTGTTGTTGTTGTTGTTGTTGTATTTGTGCAATTACAAGCACTTGCTTGGAACTAAGTTGCGTTTAAACACAAATTAAATTATCGACGGTTTACTTAATGCATAATATGCACACCACAAAATGCTCCCAAAAGCTCATTCAATTTTCCACACCCTACAGAATTTTCCACGCTTACTACCATTACGTTCAGCTGTTGCAATAGCATTCAAATCTCTAAAGGCACGTAACCCAATCCTGTGGATTAAGCCTTTAACTATTCCGCATACTGCAAAGCACAAACAATAGAACCGCAATAATAGAACCTCTGTGCCTGCAGCTTCAATTCGCCTCAATTGTAAGGATTCGTTTGTTTTGCATTTACAATTCTGTATTCAATAGCTGGATCAAATTTCTATAGTTTTACGCAATCCTTTTTGCATATCGAACATACCTGCAAGAGACAGAAAGAGACAGAGAGAGAGAGAGAGAAAGGAAATTTTAATAAATGTATTTATATATTTTATGTACATAATAATTTCATTATTTATTGTATATTTTAATAAGATAATTATTATCAATTATGCTACATAATTTACTCAGAACTAATGTAAAATTTTTTTATTTTTTATGTCATTTGCATTCACATAAAATAATTAATGCATTCCAATTGATGCTTGCTGTCAAAATATACTTTAAACATTTATATAAAATTCATATAAAAACAATATATAATAATATAATAATAATAATATAAAACAAATTAATAATTAAATTCAATAAAGCTTATTAAATAATTAATTATTTACAATAAACAAATTTCTCTTGAATTGAGGTTAAATTCGATAGCTTAAAATCGTTGCTTGAACTGCAGAAGCATAAATTGTATGTAAAGACAGGACTAAGTTTAACTGTTTTGTTATTTATTATATATATATTTATATATACATAGTTATAGCTCTTCATTATTGTTGTATATTTTGCATTATATCCTTATAAACTATAAACTTCTATAAGGATATTTGCACCTTGTTTCTTGACCTGTTCAGAACTGATAATCTCCTTTTTAGTTTAATTTCCCTGTTAAAGACTTTACAAATTAGTTGTGTAACTTCTCTTTCCCTCTTCCTCTTACTATCTATTGTATACTATTCTATATTTACTCAATGAAATCGCTGTCATATTACATTTATTTTATGTTTCACATATGTCAGCTAATTCTAACGAAAATTACACAAATTTGGAGCATTTTGACCTTTTGCTTCCTATTTTCCCATTTTATTTTTTTTTGATCCTTTTGTCTACAATATGTCAACTGAAAAGTGTTCAACCTATTGAACATTTTCAGCACGTAGTTTCCAAGTAGAAATACACACTCACACACATAGATAGATAACACACACATATAGAGAGAGTAAAATTACCGAAATCAGCAAAGCAAATAAATAAAATATTTATGCGAGAAAAGGACGATATTGGCCCCTAATGCTGCAACGTTTAAGCGTATTCCCAATCTACCAATATCCGGACTACAACCTTATCTTAACTAATTCTATCCTGTTGCTATTTTTGTTGTTCTTCTTCTGCTTTCCGTTGTTGTATAAATCAAGATTAAAGCACAACTAATTGCAATGTATTCATCACACGTGCGGCCGTGCGACTAAACGTGACAGATTTCATTTGTTTTATCAGCCAATTTATATATAGATAAGAATATATACTATATACTATATATACTATTTAATCTGTACAATAAATATACAATATATACTATATATAGCACAATAACTGAATAAGTTCTTTATTTTTATTTGCAACAATAATTTGCCGCTTGCTTTGATTCTAAGCAGCAGGTAGTTGCTTTCTATATATAAGATACTTATCTTCTTCTTCCTAGCTGATTTCTATATAAAATATATTTTGATATATAATTTTAGGTAAAATTCAATAAGTTTACTTTGGGTTTATCTGTTTAAATTTTGAAGGCAGTGTTAAGGCTCCCCAGTGGAGCGCACCGAGCTAATCTAATACGATTTTGCTGTTCGAAGTAGCAAAAAAAAAGAAAGAAAATGTTTGCGCAAAATGGTTGGAAAATCTTGGCAAGTAAAGTGAAATGCTGAGAAGAGAAAAAAAAGGTTTTCTCCTGCTCACATTCTTTTCCTTTCTCTCTCTCTCTCTCTGTGTTGCTATCATACACATAACTTATCTCTTAGCACTGACTTGCTGGGGAGGGGGAGTGGGGGAGGCAGTCAAATGTTGAATTATGAACTTCAGTGAACTTTATATGCTTGTAATTTGTGAAAGGTAAAAAGTGCCAACGATTCACTTCCTTTCTTTTAAGCATTTTGAAGCTGCACAAGGATATGGATACAAATTCTAAAGAAAGAAAATGTTAAACAAAGTAGAAAGTTAAGATACATTAAATATTTTTAGCTTTTCATATGAAATCTAAATAAATTTCTTAATGCTTCACTGATAATAAATAATGCTCAATATTTAAGCAAAGTCAGAGAAATATAATTACATATAATATTGAGCTAAAGCTGAAAACTGGAAAATGTGGAAATCATTTTGCTAGAACTGATTTTCTGTGTGTGTGCTTATCAACTGCATATTGCCTTTTGAACTTAACAAAATTTTCGGCATTTCTCTTGCCCAGAGAGAGAGAGAGACAGAGTTCATTTTTGGGGCAGAGAAATGGCTTAGGCTCTATGCAAATAGCAACAAAATCAGCTTAAGGCTTAATGTACAACTGTAGTACACACACAGGCACACACACACACATACACGCATAGGCACGCAGAAAAAGGAAAGCTGGAAAAACACATTGCCACGTTGTTTACGTGGCGTATGAGCAACAAATCAAATACTGTACGCAACAGAGTTGCACGGAGGCTAACCACAAGCAAAATGTCTGATTGCCAACATAAATCAGCACTGGCAGTTACTCCAGCCACAGAACTATATATATATATATATATGTGTATGTGTGTGTGTGTGTGTGTGTATGAAAAGCAGAGATAAAACCAACAGCAGCAGCAGCACACGGCAAACATAATGAACGCAGATTCGTGACGCTTTCCAAATGCAACCAGAATCTGACTGCTTGATTTCTTTTCGCTATAGTTATACTCCATAGTTATACTACATACTCTATTCTCTCTCTCTTCTTCTTCTTCTTATATTGCTCTATTTTTTTCTATTTTTTTTTTTTTTTGGCTGAATCTGTCACGTTGCCACAAAACGCTGAATGACTTCGTTAGCAGACATACTCGCATACAGCATGCCAGTTTACAAACATGCAACATGCACGCTGCAACTGTCAAACTTATGCAAAACAGTTTGAAGTACAGCAGCAGCAGCAGCAGCATCAGCATCAGACCTACAACCAGTGCCAGACACCAGCTACTGGTATAACCATTCAGAGTGCAATCCGTGAGCATTTGTTGCCACTGAGTTCAATTGAGCAGCAAATTGCCAGGGCATTAAAAAAACGAAAGAGAAAGAGGGAGAGAGAGAGAGAGAGAGAAAAAAAAGAAAATGTGGGCGTGACAGGTGAAATTGTTAGCAGCATGGAATCGGGAGTCAAACATACATACAACGACAACAACAAAAAGTCAACTGCTACGTGAAAACGTTCAAATTTATTGCGTCAAGTGCAACATTTGCATGCAACAACAAAGTTATTCAATGGATTTTTCAGTTTTTGGAAATTGCAACGTTTATGCGTAGCAAAGAATAAGTTAACTAAGTTACATGAAAACTGAGTACATTACAATGCCAATTTGTATTAAAAAGAAAATGTGAGTTAATGCGACAATCACGTTACGTGACCAGTTGCAAGTTAATAGTTAATAGTAAAAACGCATTTGCCACGCACAAAAAACATAAAGTTCATTATTTTGAATCGTTATGATTACGTGTTTGAGCCAAATTAGTATGGAAAATTCAACTATAACTGTTATTTGTATAGAATTTGTTGCAGTTGCAAATAAACATAAAAAACAAGTAAGAAGTCTGTAGTCGAGTGTACCCGACTACGAGAGCCCCTTTGCCTACATATACAGCCATACACACACATACTCATACATACACACAGTTCTGCACGTACTTAGCCATTGCGCGCGCCTTTTAGCCCCCCACGCTCTATAGCGCGGTACTTATTGTTGTATAACTTCCGTGTTTTTCGTTAAATTTTAACGAAACTCACAACGTAGATGAATAATGGTCTATTTAATATGTGTGCGGAAAAGAAATCTTAACGGTTAAAAATTGTACCTTATAATCGTTTTTTTCGATTTGCGGGGGTCAGGGGAGGAAATTCAAAAATGAAAAACAAACTTGTATAGCGTACAAACATAACAAATCTACGTTCCAAATTTCGTTGCTCTAGCTCTTATTTTGCGCGCACTACTATACCCCCCCGGGGCCTATAACGCCACTTTTGATGATCTATAACTTCCGAGATTTTTGATCAATCTTTCCCAGACTTACAACATCGATCAAGAATGGTCTAATTATGATGTGTACCAAAAATAAATTTGATCGGTTGAAAATTATGCTTAATAATCGTTTTTTTCGATTTGCGGGGGTCAGGGGAGGAAATTCAAAAATCAAAAACAAACTCGTATAACCTACGAACATAACGAATCTAGATTTCAAGTTTGGTTGCTCTAGCTCTTATAGTCTCTGAGAAACAGGCGTTCATACAGACGGACAGACGGACAGACGGACAGACGGTCAGACCCGGACACGACAGCGACAGACGGACAGACAGATGCAGTACGCAGACATGGGTCTGATGATGAACTCTTGTGCTTTTTGATTCTTGTTTTTAGCCCCTTTGCCTTTTTGTAAAAAAAGAGCAAAGCGGAGCTATTGGAAATGTGCAAAATCCAAAAGTATGTAACACATAGAAATAATCATCGGAGACCCCATAAAGTATATATATTCTGAATCAGGACGACAAGACGAGTTCATCTAGCCCTGTCCGTCTGTCTGTCTGTCCGTCTGTCCGTCTGTCCGTCTGACCGTCTGTCCGTCTGTCCGTCTGTCCGTCTGTATGAACGCCTGTTTCTCAGAGACTATAAGAGCTAGAGCAACCAAACTTGAAATCTAGATTCGTTATGTTCGTAGGTTATAC